>JAVJIF010009027.1:0-100829 GCA_038442645.1 Agave tequilana | reverse complement strand
AACTTATTTTTCAACTTACAGCTGTTGCATTTATACTGTTGTTTCATCTGGTATTTCCTCATTAAACACAGAATAATAGCATTTAGTCGTTCAGTGATTCATTCATAACAAACTTACTCTTATTTTGATAAAGTCTATAGGTCAAATGCACATTTGGGGACAAATACTGAAACATTCAATAAGCCTCCTCTGTCTGTATGGAACAGAAAGTATGACGTGTGCAATTGGCATCACTCCAATGTATTGAATGTCATACGAAGAGCAGTGAACAGTGAGTACAAATGAACATTTAAAGCATTGATGATAATTACTGTGGAACAGATATTCTTATGTGTATAAACTGAACACTTTAATATGAGAGTGAAGAATTGCATATTCCACACAGGCAAATAAGAGGTCCATTTGCATAAACATAGAAAAAGTTTTCATATCAAGCCTAGAAGCTTCCACATGTGAACTCACCTTGAGAAGCTCTGAAGGCCGAAAACCTCCGATCCAGAGAAAAAGCGCTCTGCGGATGTTTTCCACATGCCCGACATGAGATAGAAAACATCAGATTTAGCAGCGATTGCTTTTATATGGAAAAGATCAGCATAGTGGCTCAATCCACTTTCTACAAGCATTCGGAGCTCAATATCAGATACATGTGCTTGTAAAGCAGATCTGAGTTCATTGATCTGTGTGTTCTGTTTTTCGACCCAGTGTCCATATTCCATCTCAAAAGCAGCAACACCTACAAGAATTCCACAATGTAAAGCAATAGGACCATATATAAATGAACATTATGTGAGTGGACAAAGGAAAACGGAAATAAAATTGGTTTAGCACTGAAAAAACATTAAGCTCCAGAGAATTCATATCATATTTTATTTATCAAAAGCAACAAGGTGTATCTATGCAATAGGTGTCACTAACATGTTGATTGCATATATCTAATTGTGAAGTGCTATAGCAGCACTTTGTCAACATTCAGAACGGAGAAGGTGACACTCATGTAAAACCATAGTTTACCTGAATTAACAGCTCCTGACAACCAAGACTTGAATCTCCTGAGCGTCCACCTACAAAACGCCCTACAATTGAAAACAGTGCTCAGTAAGCTGACAAACATGAATAAGTTTCTACCCACAGCCCCCCCATGTTCATCCCATACCTGCTGTCTAGCCTTTTCAAGCTCCTGCTCTATTTGAGCCAGTTTTATACGACTGGTTTCTAGTTGTTGAACATAAGCCTGCCAAACAAATTATGGAAGTTTGATAACCACATCATTACCAGTTATGCCATCACAGTCCTGGAAGCAGATTCCATTTTGATGTGAAAGTACCTTTTTTCGTAAACGACTTTTTCGTGCAGCCTCTCGATTTTGAGCAAGACGTCGCAATACCTGAATATGATACCATCGATTTAAAACCTTTGCACTTGCATATTGATATTGCTCACTGTAGCATTATTACTTGTTACTTTCAGATATGTAATCCAGCATTGTGTCCAAAATAGAAAAGACTGCTATTCTTTATGAAGGTTTAAGAGTAGGATATATTTGAACTTATGATTATTAAAATATTCCATCCTATTTCCTCAGAAAAAAAATGATTATTAAAATTCTTTGCAAGGAAGAAGCAAGATTGTTGAAGAGAAATTAAAATAACATTCATCTTCCCTCGATTCTAATACAACCAAGTTACAGTAAATGGTAAATATTTTGTTATCATACTTCAGAACCATGCACAGTATAACCACTGAAAACATTTTATTCTGAACACTATTTTCTAATTTCTTTGTTCCATATTCCAGTTCTTATGGGTCCAACTGTTTCATCATTAAAATGTGCCCTTTCATAATAATATAATCTATTGAAGTCTCAGTCCATAAATAATAACCTTTCCTGAATAGAAATGAGAAAAAAGTGAAAGCATTTAAGACAAACTATTTTCTGATGAAAATAATGGATACAAAATTTTCTGATAGCTTCATTTTTCTTTACCTTATCTGCAGGCTTGCTTGCTTCCTGATCATCTCTCTTTGATGGTCCCAGCGCTTCAGAAGGAATATCTTCGAACTGTAAAACATACTGAAAGATAACATCAAAGAACTTCCAACCAGGAAAGAGGAAAATTTGCTAGGCCTCACAAAATATTGTAATCGACATGTACAAACAACATTGATGCCTCACCATATTGTCTAGTTTCCCATCAGTTTCGACTATTGTAGATGCACCTGTATTCGGACTACTGCCTGCTTTGAATGTGTTTCCCAATATGCTATTTTGGTGGTTCGGTTCATATATGCCCATACTTCTAGGGTAGCAAACTGAGCAGACACAGAGCTTATACTATTTGGACTGGACGAGAAAGAGGCATGGAAATAAGAGCTGGGAATAGTTACAACAAAGCTCAGAAGGTAAAAGATTCAATGTGACAATAAGGAATAAATTTAAACAGAAACTAACATGTGTCTGTGTACTAACAATTTCTGATAGTCCGGCATCAGGCTACTCTTCGTGGTTATGTGTCTGTGTCCCTCTGTGTGTGTGTGTGTGTGTGTCAGCAGAGAAACCCAACATTTGCTGCATTGCGAATCAAATATTCCAAATATTTGCAATGTAGTCGGAATTTTCAGTGGCCCAGCACAAAGGCCTATTCGAGGAGGTATGGACACCAAGAGCCTATGTTCACACATTTGACTGTAGCTCAGAATAAAATCCTGATAAGCATTGGTCTTTATTTCACATCTTAAAGATAACATCCTTATGTCACATGCATTTTTTAGTTCTACACTGAGCGACAAGCATGGTTCCAATTATCAGCAAATATCAAAGGCGATAGTGCCGATATGACCAATATTGAGGATATTGATACTAAAAATCATTGGCCGATACACATATCAATACCAACATTTTAAATCATGGCGACAAGTTTCTTCTGTTGATCTAAAACAGCAGTAAAAAAATTACAAGGATATACATGCTCCTTTAATTTCACAGCTAATACAATTCACCGGACAAGTAAACCTTCACTTTTTGAAAATTAGAGCCTAGCTAAAGAATTTATTGATATCTCAATGTTTCCTTTTAATTAAGCAATCAAGTTAAATGGTTTAAAGTCGTATGTTTCTTTACCCTGCAAATTTAAAATAGCAAATTCTTTTTCTTTAAAATTATTAAGTAGAAAAGGTCAAATCCATATGTTTCTTTCTATTCGGCCATTTGCGCAAAGTCTATTACCTGAACTCTTAATAGTCTACCCCATGACGGGGCATTAGACGCCATCTAGTAACACCTATTAAACTGAAACAGCTATTCAACTGCACAGATATCGAGATCTGGTGGTAAAAAGCATCCTTGGTAAAGTGGGGTAAAAATAGTTAAATTGTAGAAGATTATACCATGGAAAGCTGCTACGCTATCTACCATTATACTAATGCTTCCTTACCAAAAGTACAGTCACCTGAAGTTCTACAACATACAAATGATTCTCCTATTCTTGCTTAGGTGGAGGCTCCAAAATAGGACACGACAGAACAACTTACAAATAATTAAACTTGTCAGGCAAACAAACACAAATACCATGTTCTATGGTTAACTTATGAGTTTGACCACCAAGAGTCATTTGGCCCAACTATCTTATCTGGATAAAACATGAATACTAGACAACATATACTAGCTTTCTCTCTAAGGTTAGATTAACTAGAAAAACCCTGCCTCCATCACCAGTGAAACTACTCTACCAAGGAGCTTCCATCCGCTTTACCTAGAGATCCAATTATCAGTAAAGGAATCTATTTAGCACCTCAACTCATTTTACCTGAATGGTTTAAACTGATAAATCTCCTTACACGGTGAAAATAAGTGAAGGAAAATCTGCTCTTGATCAAAATCAAATCAATTCCTTCTAGAGCAACTAGATATGTTCTCCGCCAAAACAAAAGGTATTCGAGTCAACACCAAACCGCACGAAGCAACTAGATATGTCCTCTGATCCCCCTTTCTAAATTCACGAAAATAAAAGATATTCAAGTCAACACCCTTGATAACCTATAATGGAACTAACATGGGAACCTGGGCCTGCTACAAATATAGAACAAAAGCACCTTCACTCTTCCATCCACCGTGCATCGAATAACCCTCCATTTGGACTAATGAGAATAATGCTTTCTACAAGTTGTCATCATAAATTCCGCTTTTGCTACACCTCCAAACATTTTGCAACCAGGAGATCTTTTCCCCTGCCCACTACTGGACCACTTCAAAAATTGATGGAAGCCCACAATTTGCTGCATTCTCAGTTGTCCAAATTCCATCATCAACAAAGAATATACAATTACCACTTTCTTTCTTTTACTTTTGTTTGTTCCCCCCCCCCCCCCCCCCCCCCCCCCCCCCCCCCCACCTTGGACTTAAATCAAAAAGAGGTTCATCCTCAAGTTTCAGTACCAGTAATAATCATGAATTAGAAAAAGGTAAAGAAGCAATTAGAAAACAGGACCAAAAACCCAAAATGAAAAAATTACATGAAACAGTGAGAAGCTACGCTTAGAGAAGAAAAAACACCTTTTTTACTCTTGAAGAAGTCCAAAAAAGACAAACTTTTTATGAGCTTATGAACAAAAACAATCCACAGACAAACACAGGAACGAATCAGTTAAAAATAAGTTGAATTCGAACCTTGGGATTGTTCCTTGTGGCATCGGGAGCTCTGCGACGATAGGGAGCTGCTTGATTGCAACCGAATCCCTAACCCCCAGCTCCAAAACCGTGACCTGGTAGCCCTAAAACCCTAATCCCTATTATCGACAACGATGGAAGAAGAGAGAAATAGAGGGAGACAGGGGAGCAGGGCGAAGGAGCGGAAGAAAAATACAAAACAGAATTGGGACTTTTAGGGAATTACGCGCTGCTCGCCTTTTCTTTGTCTCCTTGTTTAATTTAATTAATTAATTAAAAATGTTTAAATTTAAATTTAATATTTAATATATTTTTAAATTGGGTCGTTGGGTCAACGGTTAACGCCGTCACTCTTCCGCTAAGATAATAAGACGCGGGAAATGAAAACCCGCGCTATACGTTGGCCCGCGGGGCGGTGGGCTTAGCCGGCTCCACGCACGTCAGCATTGCGTCAGCTGATGGCAGCAAGATGATGGTACCGGAGGTGAGCTTACCGCGGCCACAGATGGCTAGCAAGCCTCCTTCCAACGACTTTCCTTTTTTTTTTTATAATAAATAGTTCAATATTATGGTCATGATTTAAAATTTGAAAAACGTTGATATTCGTATTGGCTTATTTTTTCAGAATTAATATCATCAACATCAATCATATGAGAAATATTAGCATTGATATCAAGAGATATTAATATGAGGTTTATAAAAACCCAATACAATATTGTCGATATATATCAAAATCGACTAAATATTTGAAATCCTGATTGTCACTTTTACTATTTCAAAAATAAATATATTTTACAAAAATATGAATAAGAAAAAATGCAAGTCAATAATCAGAATCTAGAGTTTATTTGTTTCCTGAGTTGTTTGCCAACTGTGTGGTCTATACATAATTCAAGACGAAATGTACTATTATATATTCCAGAAATTGGGTGCATGTTAAAGTCATGGTCCAGGGGGGTGAGCATATCACCAGCCTCCGAAAATTATGGTGGATTGATAATGACGAGCATGATTAGAAATAAAGCACTAGATTAATGAAGAGATGAGGAATATAATAAATTATGTTATCTTAAATTGTTGGTGGGATGACAGTGACGTCAACTTCCACGTCAGCAGTTGAGTCATAACTCATAAGACGTTCTTTTTCTCCCCTTGTTCCAGTTCACGCCTCACCCCTTGGGGACTCTAAAGAGGCCTTTCGGTTAAGGTGGGCCCACTGGGTTTTTCATGGGCCCAAGGGGGTTAACATAGGGGTGCAATCGGATCGGATCTTCGGATATTGCTTTGATAATATTTGTATTTGTATCCAACATTTGAATATGGATATTAATGAATGTGAAAGAATAATATTCATATCCGTCGAAACCAAATACCAGATACGGATCGAATATTTGTGAATTGAATAGGGATACGAATAATATAGAACCTGTGATATTATTAATCGAATAATATACAAAATCAATAATATATAAAATAATTATATGCAAGATTAGAACAAAAAAAAACACAAGATCATCGCCAAATAAATTCTTATACCCATGTTTTTCAAGTGTATGTTGTGAATTACATAGATTCAAATACAAAATTCAGATAAAGATAGGTATGCTACATATGAGTGCAATCGAATCGGATGCAAATCGGATATTGTTTTACTATATCCGTATCTGCACCCAATATTCAGATACGGATACGGATACAGATATTAATAGATGTGAAAAAATAATATCTGTATCTACATGAAATACAGATTCGAATGCAGATATCGCGATTATCCACAATCTGCATCCGATTGCACCCCTAGGCTAATGTCTTCTACTACTTGCTCATTGATCTAGTTATCATGTGAATTCAACTAACATTATTTTTTGGTCTCATGGAGATTGGTGTTATTAATTTCCCATGTAGTGTCACAACAATGTATATTGCACAAAATGTTGCTAATTTTCTTTGCCTCTAGAGCAACAAGCACTGTTTTGTTTAACGTAATAAATCATTGTGTTTTTTCTGATGTTTTTTTGTAGTTTGTTTCATTACAATCTTAATTTTTAATGAAACAGACAGATGATCATATATTCTACTTCCTCCTCTTAGAAAAAAAAATGTAATTTTTTTATTAATGTAAAAAAAAAGTTTCTCTCACAAGATTGATAATAGCAAACATTAAACCGTTAATCTCCGTGTCACAAGTCATATTTTCTGTTTTTAATAAGATTTTAAATGTGATATTTAACTTAATTTTATCAGGTTGTTGTGCTCTTGATAAATTCACATCCAAATAAGTTTTACTTCTCTCTCACTTTTTTAAATGAATAAGATGGATATGTCCCCCTTATTTTCTTAAAGGAGAGGAGATCTCTTAATTTAACAATAATCAGCTTCAAAACCAAGATCTAAACGGTCGAAGCAAACACTTTACCAACACCCCTATTTCCTTTTCACAAATGTTCTATATTCTTGAAAGCAAGCAATACCAAATTATTCAAGGATATTATTGATAATATCTGCAAAATAATCAACACTTGATCACGCAGCAAAAATAAAGAATATTCTCACCCGCACTTCAGATGATGAAAGTTTTCCTCGAAATAACCGTATAGCTCCATTTTATCGCATCAAAGTATAGCTTGCAATATGATCATAAAATGCTCGATTATCGCTTTTATTCGATTGGCCTGTGAAGATTAATCTTTGTCAAATTTCAATTTCAATTTCTATACATGTGTGTTTGTGTGTATAGTAGAGACATCAGGTTTTAAACTAAGGTTGTAGGAACTTTGCAGTGACATATCCTATGGACTATTCACTCTGTTCATATTGATGTGTGTGTACAAGTAACATGAAAAATAAAAGTCGATCCTTAAGCAATACATGATAACATATGTAAATAAGAGAATTTCCTCCCAAAAAAAAACATAGAATATGAGAAAATAAATGCAAGGTGCATCAAATGATTTTTACGTGATCATGTATTATAGAATGACAATGGTTTTATAAAGAAATTGACGTGCAAAATAAGTTCTTCATTAAACATCTGCTTCAAGTCCACTGTCTTGGGTGATCTACAATTTCTCACAAGGATACAAGAGTTAGACATCAATTTTCAACATTTATTTAGTTACTAAGTTTTAAGTTAAACCACTTCAAATTTGTTATCTTTGTCATTCATACAATAGCTCTATATATGCACATAAGCATGATAATGATAGGTACCAACTCAACTAAAAATACATATATAATTCTATTAAGTATGAGTTTGAAATGGCTGATAATATAAGATATGCAGTTTCATATGTTTATTGTAATCAGAGAGCTTCTATAAAACATAGATAGGTTTTTCCAAAAAAACAGTTTCATTTTTTATCCTTGATGCATGCAATATTTCAATGCTTACACTTAGAAAAACATCACAAAGGGTAAATTCTCTCACTCTATCTGCAATGATAATCTACATATTCGAGGGTTAAAAACTAGATTGAAGAGTAGAAACTTAAGTACACCTTTTACATAAGAAATTAACCAGATTGAGGTGATTAAAATAGAAAGAAAATAAAGATGGAAGTTTTAGTACCTGCTTAATTGGCTTGATCTCTTGGAAGTCCGATATGAAATGAGATTGAAAGAGGGAAGAACACAAGCTAACATTCATTTAGAAAAGGAGAATAATTAAAGTGACACTCACCATACAGGTGCACTTGGCACTAGGCACTGGGACCAAACTCTCACTTAGATTCTTGCTTATAAGGAGAGAATGCAAGCCAGTAGCATATATAATATCAAGTTAATGAAGAGAGATTCGATGACTAAGATATGATTACAAGTGGGTTTTGTCCTGCCCGATTCGATTCTAATATGGACTTTTCAGGTGGATATGTTGTTGGAAAGAGAGATTATTATCAAGAAAGATAGCCGAGAGGTCGTCGAGGTGATCGCCAAGGAAATCGTCGATGAAAGGCAAAGGAGACAGCAGCAGAAAAATAGCAGCAGCAGCAGAACAGGTTCTCCGGTCGATCGGCCCGGTCGACCGAACGTGCACAACGTGCACAAGTTGAAGCTCGGTCGACCGGTCGGTCGACCGACTGAAAGTACCCAACTCTCTGTTGGGCACCAGTCGACCGACCAGTCGACCGGTGGAAGGGTCGGTCGACCGACCGGTCGACCGACAGTCGGGTTCGGGTGAAAATCTGCTGTTTCGGAAATCTGTGTATTTAAGGCTGTTGTTTAATTCTAGGGTTTTGTACCTGCGAAAAGGTTTTGCTGGAGCTCTCTTGCATTCAAAGAGGCTATTAGCAATTGTAATCTTCCTCAAAGTAATTTATCTCTCTTCTGGATTGCCCCGAGGACGTAGGCATTGAGGCCGAACCTCGTTAATATTGTTGTTTGCGTTTTATGCTTTCTTCTGGTGATTATTTGTGCTGTTGGGTGTTCTTTGTACTTGGAGATTTGTGAGATCCTCAGTTGGTTGTTGTCACCGGGCACAACAAGTGGTATCAGAGCCTCCGGTTGCGCTTGGGATTTCTGAAGACGCAAGAAGGGCTCGTTGAATCTGTGGTGAAGTAGATCCAGAGAGAAACTCGATCTAGGGTTTCAAGGGAAAGGTAAAAATCTAATTTTTTATCTGAGTAGAGATCTATTTCCAGTTGATTGTTCTTCCGCATAGATAGAGGATCAGAGAAATCTAAATGGCGGAGGAAATTGCATCGGTTAAGACAATGAATTCTCACCCTAGGATTGAAGTTGTTAAGTTCAATGGTACTAATAACTTCTGTATGTGGAGATGCGAGGTTATGGACGCGCTGAATGTATCAAACCTCGAGGACACTCTCCTACTGGAGAAGAAGAAGAGCACGACCACTGATGAAGAGTGGGCGAAGATGAACAGGTCGGCATGTGGCTTGATACGTTCATATTTGTCGCAAGACATAAAAATATCTTGCACAACATGAGACATCGGTAAAGAAGCTGTGGGACACCCTTGCAAAGAAATATCTGACTAAGAGTGTTGAGTTCAGGTTGCAGCTTAAGAGTAAGCTGTATAGCTTTCGGATGAAGAAGGGGAGCACAGTAAATGAGCACATCAACTGATATACGAAGCTTCTTACAGACTTGGTGGATGTCACTATAGATGAGGAAGATAAGGCGATCATCTTTCTGAACTCACTCCCGGCAGAGGAGTATGAGACATTCACTCTGACCTTCATCAATGGAAGGCAGACCTTGGATTATGATGAGGTGTCGTCTGCACTGTCGAGTTATGAGACGGGGAAGAAGGAGAGACATCTTTCACAGTCAAGCTCATCGGCGGAGGCACTGAAAGTAAGGGGCAGGGGTTCATCGAGAAAGGGCAAGAAGGTTAGAGGAAGATCGAAGTCCAGGATGGACTTTAGGGATCTCAAGAGAAATCAGTGCGCTTTCTGCAGAGAGATTGGGCACTGGAAGGTGGACTGTCCGAAGTTCAAGGGAAAGAAGAAAGAATCAAAAGTCTGAAGCAAATCTCGCAAAAGTGATCAACACTGCAAGCAGCAAATCACAGGCAGATGGATCGGACTCAGATTCTTCAGTGTTCTCTTTTCAGTTACTACTCCCGTCATAGGCTACTCGGGTGAAAACGAGTGGATCTTGGATACAGGTGCAACATATCATGTATGCCCTAATCGGGACTGGTTTACCAGTTTTGAGAAGCTGGAGGGGTGTTCGGTTGTCATGGACGACGATCATCCGTGCATCATGGAGGGTGTTGGCATTATTCAAATCAGAATGTTTGATGGGATGGTGAGGGAGCTAAAAGAAGTGAGGTTTGTACCTCAGTTGAAGAGGAACTTGATTTCCGTAGGAGCTTTGGAATCATTGGGCCTAGGAGTGTCTATTAAGGAGGGAGTCCTTAGAATGACAAAGGGTTCGATGGTGGTGTTGAAGGCTGATCGCCGGAACAACTTGTACTACTTGAAGGGTAGTACGGTGACAGGGCAGGTGGTAGCTTCTACCAGTCAAAAGGAAGATTCAACCCGGCTGTGGCACATGAGGCTGGGTCATGCAGGAGAGAAGTCATTGCAAGCTCTTGCGAGGTAAGGTTTGCTGAAGGGTGCTGAGACCTGCAAGATGGATTTCTGTGAGCATTGCATCATCGGCAAGAAGACCAAGGTGAAGTTTGGCACAGCTTCACACTGCACAGAGGGTATTCTTGGCTATGTTCACACAGATGTATGGGGACCTACCAAGACAGCATCGATTGGAGGTAACCACTATTTTGTGTCATTGACAATTTTTCTAGGCGCTGTTGGGTGTACACTATGCGACACAAAGATGAAGTCCTAGAACTGTTCGTGAAGTGAAAAGCTAGTCTGGATAGAAGCACGGGAAGGAAGGTCAAGGTCCTCCGTTCTGACAATTGAGGAGAGTACAAATCGGATCCTTTCCTACAGCTATGCCTTGATGAGAGTATAGAGAGGCACTTCACGGTACGAGAAACTCCGCAACAAAATGGGGTGGCTGAGAGGATGAATCGGACTTTGCTAGAGAAGGTCCGGTGTATGTTATCCAATGCAGGACTGTCAAAGAAGTTTTGGGCTGAAACTTTGGCGTATGCATGC
This sequence comes from Agave tequilana, assembly GCA_038442645.1. Lineage (NCBI taxonomy): Eukaryota > Viridiplantae > Streptophyta > Magnoliopsida > Asparagales > Asparagaceae > Agave > Agave tequilana. The sequence goes on along the minus strand of JAVJIF010009027.1, from coordinate 89,579 downwards.
CACCTCGTCAATAGGTTGCCGTCGTCTGCAATAGGGGGGAAGACTCCTCTTGAAGCTTGATCATAAAAAGCTGTTGGGGACTATGATTTGCTATGAGTTTTCGGATGTCCAGCCTACTACCATGTCAGAGAAGACAAGTTGGACTCACGGGCAAAGAAAGGGGTGTTTGTTAGCTTCAAGCGAGGAACCAAGGGGTTCAAAATTTGGGACCAAACTGACAACAAGTTCATACTCAGCGGGGATGTCACGTTCGATGAGGTTTCTTTAATGAAGCCTACGGTCTCTCAGCAGGTGGAGACCAACAAGACCAAGGAGCTATTGCAGCAGGTGGAGATTGATGCAGATCCACCAACTCTAGAGGAATCAGTATCAGTTCGGGTCATTCCTAATGTGACACAGGGCAGTGATCAAGTAGCTGAAGAAGATGATGAAGAAGTTGAACAGGGTCAAGAGCAGGTCATGGGTATTGTTCCAGATCCTACTGCAGTGGAAAGACCGAGAAGGAACACTAGGAGACCAGGTTGGCTCACCACTGATATGGTCATCGCGTATGCACTTCCAGTTGTCGAGAAGACTATTCCATCTACCTTCAGAGAAGCTGAGATCAGTTCGGAAGTAAGGATGTGGAAAGCGGCCATGAATGAAGAGATGCAATCTCTTTACAAGAATGACACATGGGAACTCACCAAGTTGCCCAAAGGGAAGAAGGCCATAGTGTAACGGCCCCAGTTTCTAATAAACAAGATTAGGCCTACAATACCATTTATCTCCATTATCCTTAAATTAAGAAATTTTGACAGCATCATCCTTAGTATTTCCTTTATTTCTCACTTACAATAACCAAGATTTCGGCTCAAAGGCCTACTTATTTCACCAAGAATTTCGGCACACCCGGCCTACTTATCATATCACATACACCAAACCTTAACCACCAACACATATCATAACTTAATTTCCTCCAATGCAAGCATAATCTTTTCATCAACAATACAAGAGTTACTTCCCAACTGTAGGGGCCGGAAAAGTTTGGTGGTCGGAGAAAGTGGTTTTAGCTGTAAAAAGATTTCCTTAATTCAAGCGAAACGATTACAACCAAAAGAACTACTCTTCCCTCTTTTCCAGTTACAAGGGAGGGAGGATGTCTGAATCTTCCCTTTGTTTAAAGCTGGGTTCTTCGTGTGGCGATGGAGAGTGAATCTTGTTCTCCGTTGACCAGATGACCGTCCTGGACCGTCGGGGGTCTTCTCTTCGGTCGGTAGAAAGAGTAACTCAGCTCCGTCTACCAAAACTCTCAAAGAGGAGGTAGGCGAAGAGCGGCTAGTACTCAGTAAGCTCGCTGAAGAGTCGTGCTTCTCTCTTGATGATCCTTCTGCCTGGATTCGATCGATTTTGATGATGCCCTATCTCAAAGCTCTCTCTCTTCAAAACTCCGATCTTCTGCCAAGCTCGATCCTCTCAAGCCTCTATCCCTGTGTGTCTCTCAAAAACTCCGATCCTCTCTTCATAGCAAACAAGGCTATTTATAGGGATCTCAGGGGTGAAGGTGCCTCCTGAAAACGCTCCCGAATGAGGGGCCACTACCCGCTACATGCGCGGTGACTGGCCCCGCAATCAGGGCAGTTGCAACTGAGACGCGGGCGTTGGGCCGAACGCGCCTTGAAGTTTGAGACGCGGGCGTCGAGCAAAACGCGCCTTGAAGTTTGAGACGCGGGCTTCGGGCCTTCACGTCTGGATGCTGAGGCGCGGGCTTCGGGCCGACGCGTCTTGATGCTGAGACGCGGGCTTCGGGCCGACGCGTCTGAACGTTGTGACGCGGGTGTAGAGCCAACGCGTCTTAATGCTGAGACGCGAGCGTCGATTTCTCGCGTCCAGAGCTTGAGACTCTGCTTCCTTAATGGCTGGTCTGTTAGTCATTTTTAGACAGCCTACAGAACCCCCTCCAAAGTTTCTGATATTCCGCAGTTGAATGGGACGGATTTCGGAATACTTTGGATCTTTAGCCGTGTTCGCGTTTTATGACTGGACTGTTGATGCTTCGGGTTTGATCTTATCTGGAATTGGTCTTCGTGAGTGTACTGTTGAACTTTTTGAAGCCGTCAGAGTTGATCGTGTTTGAGTGTCTAGATACACAGTCTAGACCTCCCCGATTGCTTTTAGTCTGTCACGGGTGCGCTTTTGGCCGGGAGTGGTTGGTTGTCTGTTTGCGTCAGTGTACTGTTGAACTGACTTTGCAGAAGCAGGAGACTGGACGCAGGTTCCCTTTTGAAAAAAGTAGAGACTGCTTTAAAGACGCGACTTCTTAGCGAGACGCGACCTTTTGGCGATGAGAACGCGACCGATCTTCATAAGGCAGACGCGATTTTCTGGGTGCATTTATGCTGACGCTGACGGGGCATGTCTACCGAAGAGCCGCGCACTTTGGGGCGTGCGCCTGTGCCATGTCATGATTACGCCGCCAGCTGGCCTGGGGAAAAGGCGAGATTTCGCCTTTTGGCGCGCGGATCCCCCGGTTCATTAAATGAACTGCTCCACGTGTCAACTTCTGACTTGTGGCGGGGTCGCGACGCATGATCTTCCCTGTTCAAACAATGATTTGGCTCCACGCGTCAGGCAGCGATTCGCTGCAGCGTTTATTGGGCCAAACGCTGCGTATCTTCGCGAATCTCCGTGCCTAAAAGGCAACAGTTGGAGAGATGTATCTTCTTCTCCGAACGAACGCATTCTCTGAGAAAAAGAACTTCCTTCTCTTGTTCAACTATTCATCTCCTCGCTCGGATTTCTTGATTTTCAATGGCTCCCAAGACGAAAACCGACTGCATCGACCTCAAGGGCGACCGTCGCCGAGGCTGAGAGAGATGCTTCCTCTGCGCAGGAGGGTGTTTTCCGAGGTAAAAATGCACCTTCGGTGTGGGTTCCGCCATTAAAACATGTTCATAGAACCCTAAGGACCTTTAACACAAGATCGTGTTTGATTCTCGGACGCTGTCCTTGAGATGATAACCGGGGCGCGGGCCTGATGATCCGACGCTGGTGAACTCTGCACTCTGGGTCCTTCACTTAGAATATTTCTAATTGTGAAGGTCTCTGAACGCGATTTGTAGAACGCGGATTTGATCCATGCGTTCTGTGCCGCGTTTTGTGCCATCAGGCGCTGGCGTCCGAGTCCAAGCACTTTGAAATTTCACAAGTCTTGGTTTGCAGAATGCGGATTTGATCCTTGTGTTCTGTGTCTTCAACCGCCGATTTTGTAGAATCTGGCGTTTGAGTCCAAGTACTTCGAATTTTCATAAGTCTTGGTTTGTAGAACGCAGCTTTGCAGGTCTGGACGCGGATTCGAAAAATTCCTGCGTCCAGTATCTCTTCTGCGTTTTGGTGCAAGTTCGCAGGTCTGGACGCGGATGATAACCCCTGCGTCCAATGTCTCGGCTGCGTTTTGAATTATGAACACTTAGCGTCTTCCCTTATTTTTGGCAAAGTATCTGACCAAGTGCCTTTTTCTTTTGCAGTGCCGCATGTTTCAGGTTCACTTGCCAAGATGCACCATTTCGGCCGCGTGGGTGGTGCCGACCACCGTCTGACTTTTGCACTGCGAAGGACCATACCTGTGACTGCTGACAGGTCGCCAGTTCGCAGGGAAATGATTGCCCATGTTAATGAGAGGACTTCTCGAGTGCTTATGACCGATGCAGTCTTCGCAACGGATACCCACATCAAGCTGGAGAAGCCTGCTTTCTTCTTTGGAGATCATGTCAGCGACGGTGGCAACCCCATGTATGACGGGAATTACAGGTGACTCCGTCAGGTAGGGGAGAGGAGATACTTCCTTCCAGCCATGGAGAGGATGCTCCCGTTGTCTTATCTCCAACATCTGTCCGTCCTTCGGAAGATGAAGTGGGATGTATCCCGGGATATCTCTGAGATTACCCTTGGGAATTTCAGCTCCCAGAACGTATATCGTCATGATTGCCATGACCGGGCAGTCCTCGGCTTGTTTCCTGGGTCACGCAAGTCTGAGCTTCCAGTCGGAGAGATCCCGCAGCTTGCCACCACCTTCCTCAACTCGTTCATAGAAGCAGAGGGTGATTATCCGGCCAAGTTCCATTTGCCAGGATGGGTCCACTCCACGGAGAATTCTTGGTGGGGCAGGATGGTGGTTTTGTCCTCTCCGATCTTGGAGATCTGCTTGAGCACGTGGGATTATACTCAGCAGTCAGGGCCGTACAATGGGGCATCCCAATGAGCTCTCACAACTTCTTCGGGATCTTGGAGCGCTACAACCCTCAGACGGGGTGAACTTTTATCAAGGATTTGGGATTAACTTGATTTAAGATCAGCTGGGGATTTTGATGGAAGCATTGTTTTGGTGTAATGTTAACCAACACTGCCTCCAGAATGAATTTGATACTCGGTTGGGGAGAATATCAAATGAAACTAGACTCGTAGGAATCTAGTAAGATTTTTACCGTTAGAGGTGTGATATTAACTTAACGGTTTAGAAGTAGTCTTGTCAGAAGTGTAATATTAACTTGACAAGGATGTGAGTTAGAGGTGTGATATTAACCTAACTCATCAGCATCTCAGTTTTATTTGGGAAAACTGAGGGTGTCACTGTCATAGGTGTGATGTTTAACTTAACAGTGATAGAAATGCTAGAGGTGTAATGTTGAACTTGGCATTAGTCGTCTCGGCTTAAAGAAGTCGAGGAAAGGTCATAGCCATAGGTGTATTGTTGAACTTAGCAATGACTCGGATGCTGGAAGTGTAGTGTTAACTTGGCATCGTCTATTTCAGCTTCGATATGGAAGTCTTAAGAAAGGTAACTGTCAGAGGTGTGATATTAACTTGACAGGCACTCGATGTACTGCTTAGAGGTGTAATGTTAACTTAAACAGTAGTTTGTCAGAGGTGTGATATTAACTTGACAAGAATTTGCTTGCGATAGGAGCAATTTGAGGACCTGTCATTCTATTGATGAGAATTGACAAGTGGAATTTGAGGTGCCAGAGGTATAGTGTTAACTTGGCAAATTTGAGAGTTTGTTACTCTATGCAGAGTTAACAAGCCAGGTTTATACTCGACAAAGAGTATTCATTACCAGAGGTATAGTGTTAACATGGTAATGATTGCATTTTGTGGTCCTACCATTCTATGGATGAGAATTGGTAAGGGATTTTTGGAGGGAAGAGTGGAATCAAATCCACTTAGGTGGATTTTTAGCAAACCCTCAGCTGTCAACGGATTTGAGGTGCCTTTACCAACTACCGTTTGAGTTGGGCTAGCCATGCTATTCCCCTCAGCATGATGAGTTGTCGAAGACTTATGTTGGGCTTAAAGGCCAACATTTTCCTCTATCCTTAGCCGTCGGAGGCGTCGGATCAAATGGGAACGTGTCCCTTAGGATTTTTAGCAAATCCTCAGCTGTCAACGGGTTTGTCATGCCTTTACCAACTACCGTTTGAGTTGGGCTAGCCATGCTATTCCCCTCAGCATGATGAGTTGTCGAAGACTTATGTTGGGCTTAAAGGCCAACATTTTCTTCTATCCTTAGCCGTCAAGGGCGTCGGATGTTTGATCAGAGGTGTATTTTTAACTTGATCGGTGGAAGAATGCCATCTAGGGATAGTATTTCTTCAGGAATTTGCCATTGATTGGCATCATAAGTGTATCGCCATTTGAGGTTATGAGGCGATACGATCCATTTGAGTAGACTGACTCTACTACAAACGGTCCTTCCCATTTGGGTTGGAATTTTCCTTTCGTCTTGTGTGTCATGACCATGGGTCTTCGGACGGCTAAGACGAGGTCGCCTTTCTTGAAAGTTCGGGATTTGACTTTCTTGTTGAAGGCTCTGGTGATACGAGCTTGGTAAAGCTCGATTTGTTGTTGGGCCTGCAGACGCTTGTCGTCCAAGGCTTCCAATTCTTGGAGTCGCTGTCGATGCTTCTCCTCTGTTGTCATTTCCGCTGTCAAGGCGACGCGAAGAGAGGGAATTTGAATTTCCAGTGGAAGGACGGCTTCGCATCCGTACACCAAGGAAAATGGCGTGGCTTTAGTTGGGGTTCGCACAGTCGTGCGATAGGCCCATAAGCATTCGCCCAACTTATCGTCCCAGTCTCGTTGACTTTTCGAGACGAATTTCTTGAGAAGCTTGCCAATAGTCTTATTGAAAGCTTCTGCGAGGCCGTTAGCGGGCGGATAGTATGCCGTTGATGACACACTCTGGATTCTGAACTTGGCGCAGAATCTCTGAAAAGCCTGGCTGATGAACTGGGGTCCATTGTCATGGACAATCCGCCGAGGCACACCGAAGCGGTAAATAACGTGATGTTTCACGAACTTGATCACGTTAGAAGATTTCACCTCTTTCAAAGGGATAGCTTCGGCCCACTTTGAGAAGTAATCGGTTATCGCTAGGATGAACCGATGTCCCTTTGATGATGGTGGGCTGATAGGACCAACCACGTCCATCCCCCACATTTCGAACGGCCAGGTAGAGGTCGTAGAGTGGAGGTATCCTGGTGCTTGATGGATGAAATCGCCATGTATTTGACAGGCGTGACATCTTTTGGCATAGGCAACAGCATCGGCAACCATCTTGGGCCAATAGTAACCCAATCTTTGGAGTCGGTTTGCCAGCTTCGGGCCAGGTTGATGAGCTCCACAAGTACCATCGTGGGCTTCTTTCAATACTCCTTGGGCTTCTTTTGATGAGAGGCATCGGAGCAGGATCCCGTCATGCGATCGACGATACAATGTTCGCGAATCGCATTGTAGTAGAATTTGGAGGCTTTCCTTCGGATGGCAGCCGCCTCCCTGGTGTCTTCGGGCAAGATGCCGTACAAGACAAATTAATGTAGGGGAATCGCCAGTCTTTAAGTTCTGGATCGGTTGACACTTCAAGTGTTTCCTTACCGCGATGATCTCCCGTTGACCTCTGGTAGTCTCCGAGGGGACTTTTTGGGCAGTATAGGTCGTGGCTATAGACGAATACCTTCTCCATTGCTCCAGCTGGAAGAGCTAAGGAGGCAGCAAGGGATGCAAGTGCATCTGCATGCGCATTTTGCTTGCGCGGTACATGGTCGATGTAGAAGTTTGAAAACCTCTCGGCCATGTGGATTGTCGCGTTGTAGTAGGGTATTAGATCTTCATGCCTGACCTCATACTCTCCGCGAACTTGGCTGACGATGAGTTTAGAATCACCGTATGCCTCGAGATTTTTAACGCCAATCTCATCGGCGAATTGCATCCCAATCAAAAGAGCGTTGTATTCCGCCACATTGTTGGAACAGGGCTCGGTTAACGAGATAGCTCGGGGAATCACGTAATTTTGTGGGGAGACGAGTACTAATCCTACCCCCGCAACTGTACGTCCCTTAGAGCTTGTTCTCGATGCGCCATCGAAGAAAAGTTGCCATACTTGTCCTTCGAACAATGTCTGGGTCAGGCAGGCTTCGGCGACCTCGTCTGGGAGATCCTCGTAGAGTTTGGCTGCCCTGAGATTTGGGTGTTCAGCTAAGAAGTCCGCCACCGCTTGTCCCTTAATAGCCTTTTGTGGCAGAAAATGCATCTCATATTGTGATAGCAATATGGCCCATTTTGCCAGCCGGCCATTTAGTGAAGAAGGCTTTGTCATAAGTAACCTCAGGGGGTTGACTTTGGATATGACATTTATGGTTTGGCCCACCAGATAGTGTCGCATTTTCTGAATGGCGAACACCAGTGCCAAACATTCCTTCTCGATCGGGTTGTACCGATGTTCGGCTCCGATCATCGTTCTACTTAGGTAGTAGATTGCTTGTTCTCGCCCCTGGTCATCATTCTGAGCTAGTAGAGCTCCCAAAGAATGATCCATTGATCGGACGTACACCAGGAAAGGCTTTCCGGATACCGGAGCTGCCAGGACTGGTGGTTGGGTGAGGTAGTGCTTGATCTCCTCAAATGCTTGCTGGCAAGCGTCGTCCCAAATGAACGAAACGCCCTTCTTCATCAGCTTAGCGAAGGGTTGGCATCTCCCGGAGAGATTTGAAATGAATCTGCGGATATATGCCAATCGTCCTTGTAATCCTCTGAGCTCCTTGAGGCTTCTGGGGGGTTGCATCTCTTGGATAGCGCGGACTTTCTCCGGATCCAAATGGATTCCTGTGGAAGTCACGACAAACCCTAGGAATTTGCCACTGGCTACCCCCAGGAAGGACTTGGTGGGGTTCATCTTCAATTGATGAGCCCGCATGATGTCGAAGACCACCCTCAGGTCTGCTATGTGATCACCTTTAGTGCGGCTTTTCACCGCAATGTCGTCGACATAACATTCCACCGTTTTGCGTATCTGCCGATGGAAAATGGCATTCATGGCCCTTTGGTAGGTTGCCCCCGCATTTTTCAGACCGAAGGGCATGACGGTGTAGCAATATACCCCTAGAGGTGTCCTGAAGGAGGTGTGCTTTTCGTCATCGGGATACATCTTGATTTGATTATATCCTGAGAACCCGTCCATAAAGGACATTCGCTCGAATCCACAAGTATTGTCAATCATGACATCTGTGATTGGCAATGGGAATTTGTCTTTGGGGCAGGCCTCGTTTAGATCACGGAAGTCGATGCAGATCCGGATCTTCCCGTTCTTCTTGGCGACGGGGACGATGTTGGCTACCCAGTCGGGATGCTGTTCCTCCCTGATAAAGCCGGAGTCAATAAGCTTCCTGACTTCTGATTGGATTGCCTCCATTATCTCTGGACGGAACCGTCGCTGCTGTTGTTTAACGGGCTTCATGTCCGGATTGATGTTGAGGCGATGCATAGCCACTTGAGGATCAAGTCCAGGCATGTCCTCATAATTCCAGGCGAAGACATCTATATACTCTTGTACAAGAGATATTAAATCCTTCTTCTCTGGAGGCGACAGGCCGTCACTTATGAAGATGGGTTTAGGATTGTCTTCATCTCCTAGGTTGACTTGAACAACCTTGTCTTCTGTGGGTGGCTCACGCTGTTCAAAGCGGATGTCCCAAAGAGCATTCAAATGTCTGATCCAAGGGTCTGTATCGGATTGGATCATTTCTTCATCTTCATCCTCCAGATGGCTTGTCGAAACCATGTTTACTGAAAGCCCTTTGAAGATGTTGCCGACACTGACATCTGATTCCCATGACGACGTGTCTGATGAGCAGTCATGACTTGACAGTCTCTCCGAATCAGAGGCTGATGGCACTGGAGTTGATATATAGCCCAACCCCCGGCGCGTCCGATGATAGTAATCAGGGGTTTTCCCTTTCGGTACAAAGGATCGAAGCAGTGTTCTTCTTCCTTTTCCGAAGTTCAACCAGGCCTGTTGGTTAGATCATACCCCATGCGCTTCATCATCTTGAGCGTTCTTGGTTCATAATGATCGAACTGAGGGGATTCATCCTCACCTTCCGATTCTTCGTGGGGCATAGGTTCAGATGCGATTCGCCCAAAAAGTATTGGTCTTTGGCCTTTTCGTCCGGCTGGAACCATGAATACAGACTCTTGCGCGTCACCATTATCTTGGTATGTCCCGAAGGATGATTTCACCGGTACATGCAAAGATGTCAAGGCATCTATTGCCGACCAGAGGTCATCGTCCACGTCGGTAGTGGTATCCGACGGTATTGAATCGGAAACATACACAGGGAAATACGCAAAGTCTAAATCTTCATTAATGTACCAACCACCCGCATCGTCGGTGGTATCAACATCGAGCTTATTAGTGCTCTTTACAATGGGCTCCAACTCCCATAGGCACTCTTCTTTCTCAGGCTCAACGTCAGCTTCATTACCAGAGTCTGGCTCCTCTGGTTGTGGGGTTTCATTAGTCTCCTCCGGATCCTGATATAAGAGGGAGTCCGTGAAATAATTTTCAACCCCTTTAAACGGATGCCTTTCGGCAATCAACGTTCGGACCTGTCCACTCTCATCAATGTATTTCATGACTTGGTGGAGAGTAGAGGGAACGATGGAATTGCGGTGAATCCATGGTCGTCCCAGCAACAAGTTGTAGGAAGTGTCCGCGTCAATGACGTAACACGTCACTTCTGACTTGAGGCTCCCGATCTGGCATTTGAGCTTGATCTTCCCCATTGGGCGGGAGCTGTTGGCATTGAACCCGTAAATAGTCGTCTGGGTAGGGCTCAGACGATGGGTAGGAATGCCTAGAAACTGCATAACCCGGCGAGGTATGATGCTCAGCGCGGACCCTGGGTCTACCTGGATGCGGTTCACCTCAGATGACCCAATATACCCTGTGAAGTATAGGGGTCGGTCATGCTTCCCTTTAACCTGCATGTCATCTGTTGTGAAGGTGATGCAGGGAGCATTTGGGGAGGTGTGGAGGCAATCCTCTTCATCTTCCTCCCTTGGCACGCGGGTCATAAAGACCTCAGCATTTGCCAGAGCTTCTTGTAGAGCCTCTCTGGTTGACTTTGATAGCCTCAGGAGCTCATACAAGGTAATGCGTGCCGGGATGTTGGCTAGTTGAGCCAAGACGTCGAAGCGGTAAGGTGTCGAGGATCCTTCTGTTACACCTTTCGCAAGAACTCGAGAAAACCGAGTTTCTTTCTGCTTCTCCCCAGGCTGTTTAGAGGAGGGCTTGGCTGGTTCCACGGCTGGTTGCGGAGAAGCCGCTGATGTCTCACCGTACTGCTTCAAGTATGCCTGTCCTGAACGGGTCCCTGCCGTAAGTTGGCTGGGCTCGCGGCCAGGACTATTGTTTCCTCTTCTGAGTCAGTCAGCGAGGGAACATCAGTGTCCGCTTCTCGAGAAGAGGCGCATATCACATGGCAAGATGAAGCCTTCCCTTTGCCTTTGGACTTCCTGTTGGTCACAGTCGTCCATTGTTGCTCGTCGACGAGGTCAGGGTGGACCCACATGATTTCCCCTCGAGGTGTAGAGACGGGTACCAAGCCTTTCTCCTGTTGCTGATGAGGGTCTGTGTTGACCACCCTCAGTTCTCCTTTCGGGACAGAGATTACCCCACGGGTGTCGGGGGTCGTGTCCCAAACTGGAGAATCGACGTCATGTTGGCCGTCATCTTCTTCTGCTCCGGTCGGAGTTTTAATACCTCCGCGTCAATCAGACCTTGAAGGATGTCCTTAAAGACATAGCAGCTTTTGGTAGGATGTCCGAGCATCCTGTGGTATAAGCAGTAGGTGGGATTGTCGGTCTTACCGACCTCCTCCGGGCGCCTAATTTCAGGGAGCTTCAGTCGATTGCTCTTGTTGAGTAGCTTGAAGAGCGAATCGACGTGTTCCTCCTTGAAGGAATACTGCTTGTTGGGGCGTGGCTGGCTTGAAGAGCCACTTGCCCTGCCTGTTTGAGGTTTGGTGGGAGATTTGGTCTCCGTCGCCAAATTATCCTTCCGCTTCGTCTGGAGGGAGGTGTCTGGTGCCGGTGCACGCCTTGTCGACCTTTCCGGCCGCAACTTGCCTTCCTCTGCCCTGACACGGGCAACAATCTCCTCAGCCTGTTCACCTTGCTGGACTAATTATTTCCAGGTGCGGCTTTCAGCAACTCCTATTTGAGCAAGGAGTGAGGTTTGGAGATTATGGCGACATGTTTCCACCAGGGTGGCCTGGGTCATGCCGCTTGGACATCGGAGTGCCATGTTCCGAAATCTTTCTACGAAAGACTTGACGGACTCTCCCTTTCGCTGTTTTGTAGCTAAAAGGGTAGGCATTGTGACCTCTGAATCATCTTCGAAGAAGCGTGTTAGAAACAGCTTCTCCAAGTCACCCCAGTTCTTGATGGAACCTTCGGGGAGCTTCATGAACCATTCAAAGGCCAATCCTTTCAGGGTGCCGATGAACAGTCGCGCCAGGATGGCATCGTTATCTACCACATTCCCGGTCTGGGATTTGAAGTAGTAGATGTGCTGGTTGGGTGACCCCTTCCCGTCGAATGCCTGAAGAGTTGGAGCCTTGAACTTAGGAGGGTACGGGACTAAGTCCCACTCGGCCGGATAGGGCCGGACTACCCCAGCTTCTTGGAGGCCTTTACGGTTGGTAAGGGCCTCGAGGCGCTGCTCCAGTTGACTCATTCTTTTAGCATGAGCCTTTCCCGGGGTCTGGTCGCTTCTTGCCTGCGACGAGGGCTTGGACACATCCGAGGTAGATCGTCGTGTCTCGTCAGAAGATTCGGAGGGTGGGCTTTCTCCTTTTCTCCCTTTCCCCTTCGGTCGTCTAGGAGGAGATCTCGCTCTTTCTTCAAGCAATTTCTCGAGCATATGCTTGAGGGAGTCAATGGATCTCTGTTGAGAGGCGATTATATCCATCTGGTGCTTCTGCGTCTGTTCTAAACGCCTGGTCGTCTCCTCAGGAGTGTCTGCCATGTAGGCGGAAGCCTCCTTCTCGACGGAAGAGTTTGAAGCTTGCGACCCCACTACAGCAGAGTGAGAATCACCCGTTCTAATGCCGCGGGCTAAGGCATTATAGTCAATTGGGGGAATGGCCCCCGTCCGGGTGCGAGTGTGTTGATACACTCCTTCCGGTACAGAGTCAGACTCGGAGTCATCTGGGCTGACTGCAATTTGTTTCCCCTTACTCCTGCTAGTCATGTTTGCAGTAAGCTCCGGGTATTCAACATCTGAGAAGGTTCTCCTCCTGTGGGAGCGTCTTCTCTTGGCTGATGGGGGAATCAGGGTCAGCTGTCTAATTAAAGACGGCTGGTGCACGCCTGACTCGCAATGGCATCCAGAGAGCATCTGGATGAGCTGTTGACAGCAGCATGGAGAAGTGGTCTGATTGGCACTCCTCTTCCTTGTCAAATACTCCCTCAAATCTGTGGGAGGGGGATTAAAGAAACTGGTCTCGCAACGTCGACGACGGGAGACAGTCATGTGCTGTTCAGCCTGGACACAGGTTTCAGAAACGCGGCTGTTGCGTCGCGGCTGCGTCACGCGCGTCTGGCGTCTCTGTTGATATGAGACGCGACTTTCGCGTTGCTGTCTGCTGCGTTGGAGCAGAGAGACTTGGGAGAGAGTGGGCTGCTGGTCCCCACGCCTATGGGCGCGTGCTTCCTGCGTTGACGAGACGCAGAAGCTTCGCTTTGGCGTTTGACAAGTTGGTCTTTAGAGGGCTCAACTTGGGGAGTCTCGCGTTTGGGTCGCCAAACACGGACCTCTCGCACTGGACGAGGTGCGGGCAAGGCATCGGATCGCACGCTGCGTTCAACCCCAGTCAGAAAACCAACGGTTCCGACCGAGTGTTGACGCGCGCGTCTTCTCTGTCGACGCTCGGCATTCCGATTGCGGCGTGGAGGAAGAGAGAAGCCAACAACTTCCTGGTTTGTAGAACCAGGGGTGTTTGTCACGCGGGTCTCCTGAGAGACGCTGACGCGGGCGTTCTGTGCGACACGGTCGATCGCACCAGTAGATGTGCCGGGGACCACGCGGGCCTTCAGAGAGGAGTTGGCGCGTGTGTTCTGCGCGGCGCGGTTGATCGTAGCAGAGGAGTCTGAGGTTACGCGGGCCTTCTGGGAGGCGTCGGCGCGTGAACCAAACTTGGCACAGTGGGCAGCAGGAGCGCCCGACAGAGCCTCAGATTGGGCTTCAGGGGGCTGTCCACTTGAGACCCTGCGGCAGACGCGGGTCTTTGGGCTCTTGGAGCCAGAAGAGAGGAACTCTTCATACTTCGCCTGGTCGAACTCGACGACGAGGGATTCGACCATTTTCCCCTTACGGAGAACGTCATCTTGCACCACGGTGCGCTCGTCAGTAACGAAGGTAATCCCCAGCGGAGTCGCCATCTCTTGTAGGGGCCGGAAAAGTTTGGTGGTCGGAGAAAGTGGTTTTAGCTGTAAAAAGATTTCCTTAATTCAAGCGAAACGATTACAACCAAAAGAACTACTCTTCCCTCTTTTCCAGTTACAAGGGAGGGAGGATGTCTGAATCTTCCCTTTGTTTAAAGCTGGGTTCTTCGTGTGGCGATGGAGAGTGAATCTTGTTCTCCGTTGACCAGATGACCGTCCTGGACCGTCGGGGGTCTTCTCTTCGGTCGGTAGAAAGAGTAACTCAGCTCCGTCTACCAAAACTCTCAAAGAGGAGGTAGGCGAAGAGCGGCTAGTACTCAGTAAGCTCGCTGAAGAGTCGTGCTTCTCTCTTGATGATCCTTCTGCCTGGATTCGATCGATTTTGATGATGCCCTATCTCAAAGCTCTCTCTCTTCAAAACTCCGATCTTCTGCCAAGCTCGATCCTCTCAAGCCTCTATCCCTGTGTGTCTCTCAAAAACTCCGATCCTCTCTTCATAGCAAACAAGGCTATTTATAGGGATCTCAGGGGGTGAAGGTGCCTCCTGAAAACGCTCCCGAATGAGGGGCCACTACCCGCTACATGCGCGGTGACTGGCCCCGCAATCAGGGCAGTTGCAACTGAGACGCGGGCGTTGGGCCGAACGCGCCTTGAAGTTTGAGACGCGGGCGTCGAGCAAAACGCGCCTTGAAGTTTGAGACGCGGGCTTCGGGCCTTCACGTCTGGATGCTGAGGCGCGGGTTTCGGGCCGACGCGTCTTGATGCTGAGACGCGGGCTTCGGGCCGACGCGTCTGAACGTTGTGACGCGGGTGTAGAGCCAACGCGTCTTAATGCTGAGACGCGAGCGTCGATTTCTCGCGTCCAGAGCTTGAGACTCTGCTTCCTTAATGGCTGGTCTGTTAGTCATTTTTAGACAGCCTACACCAACCGTAGTATTCCCACACATGGTCACCATCCAAGTTCAAGAACATAATATCCAAGGGATTCACAATCCAGAATATTATATTACATACAAGACCAAGGTCTCAACTACTATAAGAACAAAATGTACTCCGAGTACAACCTAACATGTTTTCCATAAAGACTTCAATAAGGTCCATACATACATATTCAAGATAACAAGACAAAACCAAAATGATACCACAACATCTTATGCCATCCATAACTTAACCTTTCCATTTAGAGAGGTCTCTTACCCTTATCCAAACCTGAAAAGATGAAAGAGAAAATAAAATGAGCTCGACAGCTCAATGAGTAAACCATATCATAGGGTATTGATATAATGATTTCATAAGATAAACATTTTAGAAGAGGAAAGTTACAATGAGTCCCATAAACAATAATTTATTCAAGTTACCTTACTTGTTCCAAGTCCATATACATATGTGGTTTACATGACTCCACTATCAAAAGTTTCGTTTCGTTATATCATGACACAAAAGATATAAATGTATGAATATGTATGAAATTCTCGTGGATGAGTCCACTCACATCAACTCGGCTCGTTATACCCATAAAGTGACATTCTAATTTAACACAAGCATTATCAATCGTGAATGCAACTTGACAGTTCACATTTAGATGTCATTCAATATAAATGAAATTTCCCCGCCTTCCACCTCCTACCGGCTCCCGCACGGCCCCTTCCTCCTTATATATATATATAATTCATATAAAACATATAAGTTTCCCCGTCTTCCCCCCTCCTACCGGCTCCCGCACGGCCCCTTCCTCCTTATATATATATATATATATATATATATATATATATATATATATATATATATTATATATATATATATATATACATGTGTCAAATCCCTGTCTTTCCCCCTCCTACCGGCTCCCGCACGGCCCCTTCCTCCTATATATATATAAATGCATCATGCAAGTCTAAGTTATGAAATTCATACTAAGCAATATAAAACTAACTTACATGTCATGCCCAAAATGATGTGCAACAATAAAGAAACATGCACTTGGGTTTCCCAAAATCATGGTAACGCCATAATGCGCCACTTCCAACCCCGTATGCACATATGCATCATCCACATGTACTCACTAGTACACAACATAAAGTTATGACATAAAGAGGGATTATTCCCCATGTACTCTTGTGAACATAAAGTAAGCTTCAAGTTTATATCATACCTATATCGAATCGATTATCATGATAATAACCAAGAAAGATAGCGAAATAATCATGCTAATTTGGCTCAATAGGCATACATAATATACTAGAACATGAGTTCTACACACGCATATCATAACGATGTAATGTAGAGACATAACAAGCATATAATACCCTTTGCATTTCAATTAACCTAAAGTTAATTACCAAACAGCGAATTTAGGATGCTAAATTACCTTATTTAAGTTAAATTAGTGAGCTAAAACATGTATATCACACATTTATCTCATCACAACATGATATAGGGCACAATAATTAAGTAATACTCATTTATTTCCATCTAGTGTAAAGATATCACAAAAACAGCAAATACTACCATTGTGGGTCACCTACACAAATTCAAAGTTCAGATTTTTCAAGCATTAATAAAATAACATAACCCTAATAGTTAGGTTTACTCACAATGCTTTAATACTCTGAAACAGAGAATTAAACTTCAGGATAATGCTGTTTGGCCGTGGAAGATCTCTCCCCCAGCTCACCAGGAACCTCCTCCCCAAAGATCGGGCCTTCCCTCCCCCAAATTGCCGCGGAATCCTCTTCTTTGCCGCAGATTTGCGGCAAAGTAGCAGCAGCTCGCGTGCTGCTGCGGCTCTGCTTGCTGCGCGCGCGTGTCTCCTCCTTCCCTCTGGTGGATTCTTGATTCAGAGTTGAGAGATGCTAGGATTTAGGGCTAGAGAGGGTATCCTAGTTCTTATCTTCCAATTCTAGAGAGGAGATGAAATGGAGGATTTAGGGTTTCAAGTTCTTCACACAAGAGAGGGAAAAATTGCAGAATTTGGGAGAGAAAATCTGCAGAATTTTTGGGAGAGGAAGATGAAGAGGCAAGCTTGGTAGTCAACTCCTGGAATTGCAAGAACTAGGTGGTGTTCTCTCATGATGCCACTTGGCCAAGACCCCTCTCAAGGTGCCACATGGAAACCCAAACCTCAAGAAATATTAGCCCCTTTAATCTTCCCCCTAATGCATACTTACCTCTAAAAAGGTATTAGGATAAGCTTGGTGATTAAGGGGATATGAAGGATTATGTTGACATTAATTTTTACTATTGCTTAAGTCATAAATTTGCCCAAAATACATGTACATAGGCCTTCATGCTAATCATTTTTAGTCACCACAATCAAATAGTTAATAAAAAAAAACTTAAAAAAAAAGGAAGTGGGTCTATTAATTAAGTTTAATTTGTTGACATAGAATTATGGAGGGTGACTACTTCTATATAATGCCTTAACCAAATTCTTAATATTTAAGGTGAGGAGAAATTAGGTACAATAAAATTTTGGTTGTTACATTCTCCCCTCCTAAAAGAGAGCTTCGTCCCCGAAGCCTGACGTACCTTGGAAAAGTTGCGGGTAGTTCTGCATCATCTCTTCCTCTGATTCCCAGGTAGCTTCTTCAATCTCTTTACTTCTCCATAAAACCTTCACTAAAGGGATTGCTTTGTTTCGCAGTTGTTTCTCCTTCCTGTCTAGGATTTGAACCGGCTCCACAGTATATGACAAGTCGTCTTGGAGCTGCAGTGGTGAGTATTTAAGAACATGGCTCGGATCTGGTACATACTTCCTCAATTGGGACACGTGAAATACGTCATGTATTTTCTCAATCTCTGGTGGTAAGGCTAACCGATAAGCCAAAGGTCCAATTCTTTCCAGTATTTCAAAGGGTCCAATATACCGGGGGTCTAACTTATTCCGTTTGCCACCCCGTACCATTCCTTTTATTGGTGATACCTTCAAGAAAACCTTGTCGCCTTCTGCAAACTCCAAAGGTCTTCGGCGCCGATCCGCATATGTCTTCTGTCTACTCTGGGCCGCTTTCATTCTCTTCCTTATCATCCGGATCTTCTCTGTTGTATCTACCACTATATCGGCTCCGAATAAAGTTCGGTCTCCAATCTCTTCCCAACAAATCGGAGATCTACACTTCCTGCCGTACAGGGCTTCGAATGGCGGCATTCCAATAGTAGATTGATAGCTATTGTTATATGCAAACTCCACTAATGATAGGTATCTCTCCCAATTTCCCCCGAAATCCAACACGCATGCTCTCAGCATGTCTTCCAATATTTGTATAGTTCTTTCTGATTGTCCGTCGGTTTGCGGATGAGCAGCTGTACTTGGGTGTAACTTGGTGCCCAAAGCTTGGGATAGACTGATCCATAGCCTTGACTGAAACCGAGGGTCACGATCTGACACAATCGTCTCAGGGACTCCATGAATCCTGATTATCTCTCGGAGGTAGATCTGGGCTAATCTATCCATCGAATAGTTTATTCGGATGGGCAGGAAATGTGCGGACTTTGTAAGTCGATCTACTATCACCCAGATGGCATCATATCCTTGAGGGGATCTAGGGAGTCTGTCACAAAATCCATAGTAATATCACTCCACTTCCATTCAGGGATTTGTAAGGGCATGAGGAGTCCAGGAGGCTTCTTATGTTCAGCCTTAACTTGTTGGCATATCAAACATCTCTGTACAAAATTTGCTATGTCCTTCTTCATTCCTTCCCACCAAAGTTTGCCTGCAAATCCTGATACATCTTGGTTGTTCTAGGATGTGCGGTGTAAGGAGTGCAATGGGCTTCAGTTAAAATTCGCTCCTTGAGCTTAAAATCTGGCGGTATAACTATTCGGTTTCCCTTCCTCAGCAAATCCCTGGAAATGATAAATTCTTGGGTTTCACCTCTTTGCACTTTCTCAAAATTTTTAGCTGTCTGATCATCTTTCCTTTGAGCTTCCTTGATTTCTTCATAGAGATCGAAACCAATACTAATTTGATTTATCTGGTTCACTCCACCCCGGGGCCCTCTTATGTGAATTTCAAGTTGCATTCTTTCCATCTCCCTTAACAACTCCGATTGCTGTGTTAACAATACTGCCAAGGATCCTCCAGACTTCCGGCTTAGAGCATCGGCCACAACGTTGGCCTTTCCAGGGTGATAATGAATGTCCAAGTCATAGTCCTTCATCAACTCCAACCATCTTCTTTGGCGCATATTCAATTCCTTTTGGGTGAAAATATATTTCAGGCTTTTATGATCTGTAAAAATATCACATGATACTCCATAAAGGTAGTGCCGCCAAATTTTTAAGGCAAAAATGACTGCAGCTAACTCAAGATCATGGGTAGGGTAATTTTTCTCATGGTTTGTAATACCCCGTTTCCAGAATACGTACTTAGTTGCGTATTCAGCTTTTCGATCGTATTTTTCGATTTACTTTCCGTATTTGACCGATTTCAATTTCAAATATCATTTTCTAATATATTAGATTTTATATGATTTTCTGGATTTTTCCTGAATTAAAAATGAATTTCTTCAAAACCGGTGTCGACCAGTGTCACTGATCGATTCCCGAATTTTTATTTTCCAAACAGTTAGGAATTTCTAGAAAGTCCTTTAGGCTTTATTTCTTAGAATCCTGTTTTCTATCTAAATACTTTTTCTGAGAATTTTATGAATTTATGAAAATTCTAACGGAGTCGGTAGATAACTGATTCCGGGATTTTAGCTTTAAAACTATAAAGTATTTCTTCAAACGGGTTTCACTATAAGTCTTCATACATTATTATTGATTTTTGGTAAAATTTACGAGTCGTTCCGAGATACTTGAATTTCGGACGATTTCGGTATTTTCCGAAATATTTTCCGTATCTTAGACTTAAACCCAGGAACCTGTGTTTCCGATATTTTCATTTTTGGAGATCAAGAAAATATCTTCATTTATCAAATTCTTTTCCTTTTCCTTTTCTCTATTTTTCCTTCCTTCTTCCTTCCACCAAATTCCCAAAATATCTTCTCCCAAAATATCTTCCCAAAATATCAAACAAATTCCACACTCTTCTACCATTAATGCCCTCATTCTCTCTCTCTTCCATGGCCGGCCACCATTGGTCAAGGGAGACAACTCATCTCCCCTATTTGCACAAAACCCCCTCTTTTCTACATTATTTCACCTCCTTTACAAAATCAAACCCTATATAATCTCTTCCTTTACAATTCTTTTCTCTTTTCTTCACTTCAACAAGATTTTAGCCTTCACACTTCCTCCTCCATCTCAAACTCAACAACCTACTTCCAAAACAACACCTAGGTCTTCATCTCCATCCCAAGCAACCACCACTTCGTTGGATTGGGATCGTCCGCAATATCGTCGAGGATCACTTTGGTGCTTTTCGTCGACCTCGATCTCTTCGAACTTGTAAAGCTTCACATAACCATTCCTTGTGAGTATATCTACTCACCAAGACTTGTAAACTCCTTTATTACTTGTGTTGACAAATCATGCACACTTGTACCATAAAAATCCCATTTTTAGACCATCAAGAACAACCATCAGATATTCTGTTCTGTGTTCTGTTTTCCCACGATTAGTCGACTTGACCTAGATACTAGTCGACTAACCCACCTTAGTTGAAACTTAACCTTTTCTGATTTCACAGTTTTAGTCGACTAAGCCATATTACCAGTCGACTAGACCCCCCTAGTCGACTATATTCTTAACCTAGTCGACTAATCTTTCCCTGAACCAGAAAACACCAACTCTCGGTTCCAGTCGACTCATCCAAAATATTGTCGACTTAGGACCCCTAGTCGACTAACCCACTCCTCCCTAGTCGACTCCTGTTTCCCTGAAATATAACATCAACTCTCTGTATCCCATACTTAGTCGACTTAAGTATCCATTAGTCGACTAGTAGTTCCCTGTTAGTCGACTACCCTTATAACCCTAGTCGACTAACTTTTCCTGAAACAGAATTACAACTCTCTGGAACCCAGTTTTAGTCGACTCATCTAGACTGTTAGTCGACTTAAGACTCCTATTAGTCGACTAATCCTTCCACCTAGTCGACTAATTCTGACTGTCTGACTTGGTTGATTTCTTTTCTGAATTTGATCCTATCATTGATACATGTGTGACATATTATTCTTGTTCATGCTTCATAACTGATATTACATGACATGTCACTTGATGGATCTCACCACTTGTTACTTCATGATTTGTTAAATTGTGAATATCACCCCTTATCATGTTATCTTTTAAACCAAACATGATATACTTGACTTTTGTATAAAATGGACCAACTTACACATGGGTCGGGGGAAACAAGCGGATATCGATATGTGTTCGTGTTTACAGTGGCATTAGGTATATTGTACAATTATATTTCCGGTCTGACCTGAGGGCCTCCAGGGGACCGAGGGGAGTGCTTGCTCCCTCTTCCTGATACAGTCATGACAAAGGGCATACATAAGTCCCTCCTGATAGGCCTTGCGGCTGGTTCCGTCATCAAGCAACGGAACACCCTGGACCGTGGTCCCGGGCATGCACGGGACCCACTGTAAACATAGTTCGTTGATACCCCCGCTGTTTCCAATAACAACCTTGCTTTACTAGGATATGGATCTATGTGCTCTAGGACGCTGGGTCACATAGCTAGATATCACAGTAAGACAAGTAATAATAATAAGACGTCAACTGTAGATTTGTTGTATTTAGGACTTTATCTCTTCATGCTTTTCATACTTGTTAGTTGATATCCCTTATAACTGTTTCATCTTTCCTTATTCATGTCCCTTAACCACTTGGCTATAGTTTGTTTATTGTTATATGTCTTGACCCTTGGATTTGCACATTCAGATTCCGAAGCTTGGAACGAAGTGGAACCATCCACAGAGGACCAAGCTTACCTTAGTGAGCAGGCGGATTAGTTCCAGTCCCCTCGTGCCAGACTCCTCCTTTTTGACACACGGGACCTCCATCCTACTCGTGAGCTTTTTGTATATATATTGTATATTATTCTTTTGGACTTGGTTATGATGTAATACACATGTAATGTGTAATACTTTATAATATCCTGTGATAACTTTGTATGTGTATATCTTGGTTTGGCATAAGAATATACCACGCTTTGTGTTGTACTCTGATCCTTGTTGTACTTTTATGCTTAGCGTATATGCGTGGGGCAATTTATGACCTACGTATATACGTCGCAGTAACGTCCCCGTATCCGTGGAATCGGGGCGTTACAGGTTGGTATCAGAGCTTAGGCTCTCAAACCTAAAGTACAATCAAGCAGCAAATTACTGAAATTTGCTAATGCCAACTACAATATACAAAGTTATTAAGTCCTTCTTGATTCCTTCCTCGATTCATTCCCTTGTATCCTAAACTCCTTCCAATTGTTTTCAAATTCCAGTTTTCTATTCCTAACTCGGTATGGAGCGAAGGACGGGCCGTAACCACTCGGGGCAATCGTCGAATGGACCCACGGCAGAGAATGTGGACATTCTAAGGGTCATTCAGACTATGATGGAGAACCAGCAGCAACAGACCGAACTTCTTCGGCAGGAGTTGGCAGCCCCTAAAGAGCAGAGGCCGGGAAACATTTCAGACTTCAGACGGCTGCAACCAGCTATCTTCACGGGAGACGAGAAACCATTGGATGCTGAACAATGGTTGACGGATACCACCGATCTGCTGAATGCAGCCAGAGTACCAAAGGAGAACCAAGTTGAGGTCGCCAAGATTCAGTTGAAAGATGTAGCTAGAACTTGGTGGCTTGCTGAAGAGGCCAGACTGGAGAAGCCTGTCACCTGGGACACGTTCTCCAAGAGTTTCTACAGCAGATTCTTCCCTGCTACTGCTCAGAAGGACATGGAGGAGCAGTTCATCAGACTCCAGCAGTGGAACAAGTCCGTGGATGAGTATGCCGCGGAATTTCTCAGACTCAGCCGCTTTGCTCCGTACATGGTAACTGATGAGGAGAAGCGGGCAAGCAGATTTCAGCAGGGCCTACAGATGGATATACAAGTATTCCTAATGCCCCAGCAGCTGAAGACTTATTCAGAGGTTCTCACCATAGCTCGAGAGGTGGAGCGTGGGTTAGAGAAGAAGCAGGAGAGCCAGATGAGGAACCAGGCCATGAAGAGGCCGTTTGCACCCATGGGAAGAGGAGGCCCATACAGAGCAGCGAAGGTTCAGGCCAGGCAACCATTCAGACCAGTTCCTTACCAGATGGTTCGACCAGGTCCTATCTGCAACTTTTGCCAGAAGCCGGGACATTCTCAGCAGAATTGCCGTAGGGCAAATGGATGGTGTTTGGTGTGTGGATCTCGAGATCATTCCATTGAAGCTTGTCCACACAGGAGAATGGGGATAGCCAATCAGACCTTGCCAGCACTTCAGGGACCCAATGGACAGAGGGCACTTCCAGGGCCACTTGGGCAGAGGAATCAGGGACCAGTAATGAGGAGAGCTCTTCCCCTTCCTTCACAGCATGTTGTTCGCCCAGTCCAAAGAGGAGCCAGGACTGCAGCAGGGCGTGGTAGAGGTCAGGCTTACCATCTGACTACAGAAGAGGCTGAGGCTTCAGAGGAAGTGGTAACAGGTAACATCAGAGTTTTTCAAAACCTGTTCTCGCTCTCTTCGATTCAGGTGCATCCCATTGTTATATCTCAGACCATTTTGTGGCATTGCATTCTATACCTGTTAGATCTTTAGACCACAAATGGGATATTAATACTGGGAATGGAGTAGTCGTATCTTCTAGAGTTTGTACTGATTGTCCAGTAGAACTTTGTGATAAGACCTTGGCCATAGATATGCTCGTACTAGACACCAAAGGGTACGACGTAATCTTAGGCATGACCTGGCTCAGTCAGTACCATGCAATTATTGATTGTAGGGAGAAGAAGATTATTTTCAGAATCCCTCATCAACCGGAGTTCCAATTTAGTGGGGAAGTGAAGTCTACCAAGGGAAAGACTCGGATGACTACTTCGGAGGTTCAGAAGCAGAAGGTACCGGTGTGGGATGAATTCTCAGGAGTGTTTGCTGAGATCTCAGGACTGCCACCTGACAGGGTGATCGAGTTCTCCATTGACACAGTTCCAGGAACAGCTCCTATATCCAAGGCTCCGTACAGGATGGCACCGACGGAGTTAGAGATTTTGAAGAAGCAGCTGCAGGAATATTCAGACAGGGGATTGATTAGGCCAAGTACTTCACCATGGGGAGCTCCAGTGCTATTGGCAAACAAGAAGGATGGTGGTAAGAGACTTTGTATTGATTATAGGGAGTTGAACAAAGTTACCATCAAGAACAAGTATCCCTTACCCAGGATTGATGATCTGTTTGATCAGCTTCATGGAGCCCGTGTATTCTCTAAATTGGATTTACAATCGGGTTACCATCAGCTGAGGGTGAAGAAAGAGGATATCCCGAAGACTGCATTCAGGACCCGTTATGGCCACTATGAGTTTCTAGTTATGCCTTTCGGAGTCACCAATGCCCCTGCAGTTTTCATGGATTTGATGAACCGAGTGTTCTCACCCTATCTGGATCAGTTTGTTGTTGTTTTATAGATGACATTTTGATCTATTCAAAGAACAACAGGGAGCATGCAGAACACTTGAGGATTGTATTGCAGACTCTACAGCAGGAGCAGCTTCATGCTAAGAGGAGCAAGTGTGATTTCTGGTTGGACAGCATAGCCTTCCTTGGACACATGGTTTCAGCAGAAGGAATTTCAGTTGACCCCAGCAAAGTCCAGGCAGTGAAGGATTGGCCAATTCCAAGAACGGTGACTGAGATTAAGAGTTTTCTTGGACTAGCCGGATATTACAGACGCTTTGTCCAAGATTTCTCTAGGATTGCAGCTCCGTTGACCAAGCTCACCCGAAAAGGGGAAAGGTACATTTGGACAGAGGAGTGTACCGCAGCATTTGAGCAATTGAAGCAGAGGCTCATTTCAGCTCCAATTTTGAAGACTCCCTCAGGGAGAGGAGGGATGGTCATATTCAGTGATGCATCAGGAAAAGGCCTGGGATGTGTACTTATGCAACATGATCATGTCATAGCATATGCATCTAGGCAACTGAAGACTCATGAGCGGAATTACCCAACTCATGACTTAGAACTAGCAGCTATTATATTTGCATTGAAGATCTGGAGGTATTATCTTCTGGGAGATAAAGTGTTGATATACACGGATCACAAGAACCTCAAGTATATCTTCTCACAGAAAGAGTTGAACATGAGGCAGAGGAGATGGCTTGAACTGATGGCGGACTATAATATTGACTTGCAATATCATCCAGGCAAGGTCAATACAGTTCCAGATGCACTGAGCAGGATGCCAGAGAATAGAGTGCTTGTCCAACTTACTCAGCAGAAGGAGTTGATTCAGGACTTCATCAGATTGGACTTGATGTTAGTTCGAGGAACTGAGAAGGCAGGACAGTTTATGACTTTGCAGATTCAGCCAACATTGATAGATGAGATCAAGGAAGCTCAAAAGGAAGATCCCAGATTGCAGAAATTCCGAGATCAGGTAGAGGCTGGATTGAGGACTGATATCTGTATTCATCCAGATGGTGCTCTATATTTTGGTAGCAGACTTTGTGTTCCCCAAGGAGAAGTCAGACAGAAGATTTTAGAGGAAGCACACAGTTCAGCATATTCCATACACCCGGGGGGAAACAAGATGTATCAGGACATCAAGAAGCAGTTTTGGTGGAATGCTATGAAAAGGGAGATAGCTCAGTATGTAGCCAAGTGCTTGGTGTGCCAGCAGATAAAGATAGAGCATCAGAGATCAGCCGGACTTCTACAACCTTTACCGATACCTGAGTGGAAGTGGGAGCACATCACTATGGATTTTGTTACGGCATTACCCCGAAGTCCTAAGGGTAATAATGCTGTGTGGGTAATCATTGACCGTCTCACCAAGTCAGCCCACTTCATACCATTCAGGGTGGGTCAGTCAACAGAAGTTTTGGCAGACAAGTACATGAAGGAGATAGTTCGTCTACATGGAGTTCCAGTTAGTATTGTTTCAGACAGAGACACCAGATTCAGATCTCATTTCTGAGAAAGTCTCCAAGAGAGTCTGGGAACTCGTCTGAAGTTCAGTACTTCATATCATCCTCAGACAGACGGACAATCAGAGAGGACCATCCAGATTCTTGAAGATATGCTAAGGGCTTGCATGATTGAGTTCAAGGGATCATGGGAAGATCATCTTCACTTGGCGGAGTTTTCTTATAATAACAGCTACCAGGCAAGTATCAAGATGGCACCCTTTGAAGCATTGTATGGAAGAAAGTGTAGATCACCGATCTGTTGGGATGAAGTCGGTGAGAGGACACTTTTGGGGCCAGAAATCCTGATTCAGACAACAGAGAAAGTCAGAGTCATCTGAGATCACCTCAGGGCAGCTCAGAGTCGGCAGAAGAGTTGGGCAGATTCGCAGAGAAGGCCATTGGAGTTCCAGGCAGGAGATCATGTGTTCTTGAAGATATCACCTACCAAGGGAGTAATCCAGTTCGGTCTTCGTGGAAAGCTGAGTCCGAGATATATCGGCCCATTCGAGATTTTGGAGCGAGTGGAGATGTGTCTTACAGATTGGCCTTACCTCCATCTTTGGACGGAGTACACAATGTTTTCCACGTATCTCAGTTGAGGAAATATGTAAAGGATGATAGTCATATTTTGGATCATTCCGAACTGGAACTGCAGCCAGATTTATCATATCAGGAGCAGCCGATGGCCATTCTGGATAGAAGTGTGAAGACACTGAAGAACAAGGCTATACCATTAGTGTTGGTGTCTTGGAACAGACATGCGCCAGGAGAGGCCACTTGGGAACGAGAGGACGTTATCCGAGAGCGCTATCCTCAACTCTTCACATCTTGAATGGTAAGACTCTTTCCTTCTATTCTTCTCTACCGTTATCTTCCATCTTATCCATCTCTATCTGTTACTTTTCCTGTTACCTTTCACCTTATGAAATTTCGAGGACGAAATTTTTGTAAGGTGGATGGATTGTAATACCCCGTTTCCAGAATACGTACTTAGTTGCGTATTCAGCTTTTCGATCGTATTTTTCGATTTACTTTCCGTATTTGACCGATTTCAATTTCAAATATCATTTTCTAATATATTAGATTTTATATGATTTTCTGGATTTTTCCTGAATTAAAAATGAATTTCTTCAAAACCGGTGTCGACCAGTGTCACTGATCGATTCCCGAATTTTTATTTTCCAAACAGTTAGGAATTTCTAGAAAGTCCTTTAGGCTTTATTTCTTAGAATCCTGTTTTCTATCTAAATACTTTTTCTGAGAATTTTATGAATTTATGAAAATTCTAACGGAGTCGGTAGATAACTGATTCCGGGATTTTTAGCTTTAAAACTATAAAGTATTTCTTCAAACGGGTTTCACTATAAGTCTTCATACATTATTATTGATTTTTGATAAAATTTACGAGTCGTTCCGAGATACTTGAATTTCGGACGATTTCGGTATTTTCCGAAATATTTTCCGTATCTTAGACTTAAACCAGGAACCTGTGTTTCCGATATTTTCATTTTGGAGATCAAGAAAATATCTTCATTTATCAAAATTCTTTTCCTTTTTCCTTTTCTCTATTTTTCCTTCCTTCTTTCCTTCCACCAAATTCCCAAAATATCTTCTCCCAAAATATCTTCCCAAAATATCAAACAAATTCCACACTCTTCTACCATTAATGCCCTCATTCTCTCTCTCTTCCATGGCCGGCCACCATTGGTCAAGGGAGACAACTCATCTCCCCTATTTGCACAAAACCCCCTCTTTTCTACATTATTTCACCTCCTTTACAAAATCAAACCCTATATAATCTCTTCCTTTACAATTCTTTTCTCTTTTCTTCACTTCAACAAGATTTTAGCCTTCACACTTCCTCCTCCATCTCAAACTCAACAACCTACTTCCAAACAACACCTAGGTCTTCATCTCCATCCCAAGCAACCACCACTTCGTTGGATTGGGATCGTCCGCAATATCGTCGAGGATCACTTTGGTGCTTTTCGTCGACCTCGATCTCTTCGAACTTGTAAAGCTTCACATAACCATTCCTTGTGAGTATATCTACTCACCAAGACTTGTAAACTCCTTTATTACTTGTGTTGACAAATCATGCACACTTGTACCATAAAAATCCCATTTTTAGACCATCAAGAACAACCATCAGATATTCTGTTCTGTGTTCTGTTTTCCCCACGATTAGTCGACTTGACCTAGATACTAGTCGACTAACCCACCTTAGTTGAAACTTAACCTTTTCTGATTTCACAGTTTTAGTCGACTAAGCCATATTACCAGTCGACTAGACCCCCCTAGTCGACTATATTCTTAACCTAGTCGACTAATCTTTCCCTGAACCAGAAAACACCAACTCTCGGTTCCAGTCGACTCATCCAAAATATTGTCGACTTAGGACCCCTAGTCGACTAACCCACTCCTCCCTAGTCGACTCCTGTTTCCCTGAAATATAACATCAACTCTCTGTATCCCATACTTAGTCGACTTAAGTATCCATTAGTCGACTAGTAGTTCCCTGTTAGTCGACTACCCTTATAACCCTAGTCGACTAACTTTTCCTGAAACAGAATTACAACTCTCTGGAACCCAGTTTTAGTCGACTCATCTAGACTGTTAGTCGACTTAAGACTCCTATTAGTCGACTAATCCTTCCACCTAGTCGACTAATTCTGACTGTCTGACTTGGTTGATTTCTTTTCTGAATTTGATCCTATCATTGATACATGTGTGACATATTATTCTTGTTCATGCTTCATAACTGATATTACATGACATGTCACTTGATGGATCTCACCACTTGTTACTTCATGATTTGTTAAATTGTGAATATCACCCCTTATCATGTTATCTTTTAAACCAAACATGATATACTTGACTTTTGTATAAAATGGACCAACTTACACATGGGTCGGGGGAAACAAGCGGATATCGATATGTGTTCGTGTTTACAGTGGCATTAGGTATATTGTACAATTATATTTCCGGTCTGACCTGAGGGCCTCCAGGGGACCGAGGGGAGTGCTTGCTCCCTCTTCCTGATACAGTCATGACAAAGGGCATACATAAGTCCCTCCTGATAGGCCTTGCGGCTGGTTCCGTCATCAAGCAACGGAACACCCTGGACCGTGGTCCCGGGCATGCACGGGACCCACTGTAAACATAGTTCGTTGATACCCCCGCTGTTTCCAATAACAACCTTGCTTTACTAGGATATGGATCTATGTGCTCTAGGACGCTGGTCACATAGCTAGATATCACAGTAAGACAAGTAATAATAATAAGACGTCAACTGTAGATTTGTTGTATTTAGGACTTTATCTCTTCATGCTTTTCATACTTGTTAGTTGATATCCCTTATAACTGTTTCATCTTTCCTTATTCATGTCCCTTAGCCACTTGGCTATAGTTTGTTTATTGTTATATGTCTTGACCCCTTGGATTTGCACATTCAGATTCCGAAGCTTGGAACGAAGTGGAACCATCCACAGAGGACCAAGCTTACCTTAGTGAGCAGGCGGATTAGTTCCAGTCCCCTCGTGCCAGACTCCTCCTTTTTGACTCACGGGACCTCCATCCTACTCGTGAGCTTTTTGTATATATATTGTATATTATTCTTTTGGACTTGGTTATGATGTAATACACATGTAATGTGTAATACTTTATAATATCCTGTGATAACTTTGTATGTGTATATCTTGGGTTGGCATAAGAATATACCACGCTTTGTGTTGTACTCTGATCCTTGTTGTACTTTTATGCTTAGCGTATATGCGTGGGGGCAATTTATGACCTACGTATATACGTCGCAGTAACGTCCCCGTATCCGTGGAATCGGGGCGTTACATGGTTCCTTAGTTGTCTAGAAGCATAAGCAATTACTCTCCCATGTTGCATCAATACACACCCCAGGCCTGACTTTGACGCATCACTGAAAACAACATAACCTTCGTTTCCAATGGGCATGGCTAAGATTGGAGCTGATGTTAGCTTATCCTTTAGTTCTTGAAAGCTTTTCTCCTGATCATCTCCCAATGGAATTTGAGGCCTTTCTTGGTTAACTGGGATAAGGGTGCAGCTATCTTGGAAATCCTTTTACAAACCTCCGGTAATACCCAGCCAATCCTAGGAAGCTTCGCACCTCAGTGACATTGGTAGGTTGAGGCCATCCTTTTATCGCCTCGATATTTGCGGGGTCCACTGATATTCCTTCCTCATTTATGATGTGACCCAAGAACCCAACTTCATTTAGCCAGAACTCACACTTCTTAAGCTTTGCATAAAGTTGCTTTTCTCTCAATAATTGTAACACTATCCTCAAGTGTCTTTCATGATCCTCTTTGCTCTTTGAATAGATCAGTATGTCATCAATGAACACCACGACGAACTGATCTAGGTATGGCTGGAAAATTCTATTCATCAAATCCATAAATGCTGCTGGAGCATTGGTCAAGCCAAATGGCATTACTAAAAATTCATAATGGCCATATCTGGTCCGAAAGGCAGTCTTAGAAACATCTTCCGGCTTGATCTTTAATTGATGGTATCCTGATCTTAGGTCTATCTTGGAAAATATGCTGGCACCCTGAAGTTGATCAAAGAGGTCATCAATCCTTGGCAATGGGTATCGATTCTTGATAGTGACCTTGTTCAGCTCTCGATAATCTATACATAGCCTCATGCTCCCATCCTTCTTCTTGACAAATAATACGGAGCACCCCAAGGTGATACACTCGGCCGAATAAACCCGAGGCTTAGCAACTCTTGCAACTGATCCTTCAATTCATTCATTTCTGCGGGTGCCATTCTATAAGGTGCCCTGGATATGGGACTTGTCCCAGGTAGAAGATTAATGGAAAATTCTACATCTCTATCTGGGGGTAAGCCGGGTAGATCCTCCGGAAAAACATCCGGATAGTCTCTTGCAACCTCTATGTTTTCAATCTAATCATGTCTTCTTCACTAATAAGGGTTGCAAAAATCCTTGACACCCTTGCCTCAATAACTTAGTGGCCTTTAAGGCAGAAATGACTGGAGTGCAAATTTTATTCTTCATCCCCTCATACACTCTTTCGGGAGTTCCCTCTAACCTAAAAATTATCTTCTTCTGGTAACAGTCTACATGAACCCGATATGTTGACAACCAATCCATTCCTAGGATGATGTCAAACTCCATTTCTCCTAGCTTAATCAGGTCTGCCTGTGTCTTCATCTCACCTATGATGATTTTACATCCCTTATAACACTCGCTAGTGGTCACTCTGGCGCCTACAGGGGTTGACACCACTAGTTGATAGCTCAAGGGTTCGGGTTCCAAGTTAATAATTGCAGCAAAAGATGAAGAATAAAAGAGCGTGTAGCACCGGGATCAAACAATACTCGAGCAACATTATCGGATACACAGACGGTACCTTCCACCACGGCATTGGATGCTCGAGCCTCCTGCTGAGTGATTGCATTCATCCTTCCTTGAATCCTGGTTGCTGTACAGATGCTTGTGTCATGGCCGAGCGAGTTCTGTTGAAAGGTTGCCGACAGGCGGTAGCTGGTCCTCCTGTTGTAGGGGCGATTCCCATGGTTGGTCTTCCTGTCCCTCTGCTAACTCCGGGGTATCCATGCAAGTTTGGGCAGTCCCTCCTCATGTGACCCATTCTTCCGCAGACAAAGCATTGTTTACCGGTGGCGCAACTACCAGTGTGACTTCGGTTGCACCTTGGACACCACTGGTTTCCTGCAAAGTTGGAGCGTTGGGAGGACATTGTGATGCTGAATGGGGCAATCCCCTATTCTTGGGCCATGTGTTCATCTTGCTTCCCTGGGTGGGCATGATGGAAGATCCTGTACCTCTGTCGGGCCTCATGGACTGAGTTCCAAAACTCGGTGCATTATTATACCGGGGGGGCTTCATATAGGGCAGTTCCCTGGTCCTCATCTCTTGATTCTCCTGCATGTCCCTTTCAATTTCCATTGCCTTCTCCACAGCTTGACTGTAAACTTGCAGTTGGAAAGGGATCAGCTTACTCCTGATTTCTGGCCTCAAGCCCCTAACGAACCTTTTCGTCCTATCTTCCTCCTCGGACACCAATTTCTCAGCATACCTGGACAGCTGAGTGAATTTAGCTTCATATTGACTCACTGTCCATTGCTCTTGCTTCAGCTCTTGGAACTCCATCGCAAGTCGGTCCTTCACTACTCCAGGGATGTACTTTTCATTGAACTTTGCAACTAAGAAGTTCCAAGAGATCTCCCTTCCCAAGTTCTTAGCTCCTCCTTTTACCATCTCCCACCAGCGCTCAGCCTCTCCTTGGAACATGAAAGAAGCGAAAGATACCCGCTGGGTTTCAGTACATTCCATTATATCCAGTATCTTTTCAATTTGTCGGAGCCATTTTTCAGCTTGAATAGGGTCAACTTCTCCTCTGAAGGCTGGTGGGTTGAGCTTTTGAAATTGTTCAAGAGCTCTACGGGGGTTGTTTACACTTGCCAGCTGCAACAGCCAATCTGGTATTCTGTCTGGCATTCCCCGATTAGCATTAGATTGCCCACTCAGAAATTCTTGACTTGCCGGGGGATGGACGCTCCAATTGCGCTGTGCAATGGGACGTCGCCCTCCGAGTTGGCATCTGATGGAGGAAAATTCAAATCCATCTAATACCTAGAAGAATAGTTGAACATAATCAATGGTAACTCAATGATGACAAGTAGAATAGTTCACAAGCAAAACACTGATTTCATTTATGCATAAAGCGTTTTCATGGTAACATATACATTAGCATGGCTGCATTCATTCAAAACATACCAATGCAGTCATAAAGGGATACATGGTCATACATGTAACTATTGACGACCACTTTCTTACAAAAAAAAATATTACTTATGTGAATCGACATTCCTTTTCTTCAAAAACAAAAACAACAAAAACAAAAATGCCACCCATCTAAATTCCCTTCAAGGGGTGATGTTAGATCCCGAGGAGCTCTCCTCCCGATCTTCCCTACAGGTTCTTCTTCTGGATCCTCTTCTTCTGGTTCTTCTTCTACTGGTTCTTCTTCTTCTGGTTCTTCTTCCATTGGTTCTTCTTCTTCTGGTTCTTCTTCTTCTGGTTCTTCTACTACTTCCTCCAGTACAGCATCAAAATCATATCCCCAATTTTCATTATCATCGTACAGGTCCATATCTTCCACCCAGCAAGAATTCCACCAAATACCCCCAACGAAAATCTTTCCGTCAGGGTTCATCTCCTCATTAGGTAGGACTCCCAAGTCCTCAGTTACTGGTGCGTCTCTTATGGCACTTTCTGTCTCATTAATGTCATCTACCTCATCTTGCCCCATGCGAATCCCTGCATCTAAATTGTCTGGGGAACCTTTAAGAATGACATTTGGATTGGTCTCGTCAGATTCAAAATCCCAGTCCATTGGGTCCGCGATCCAACTTAAACTTTCCGACTCCGGACCGTCAGACGATGATCCAGTCATCTCAGAATCTCCCATCTGTAGAAGTAAGACATTTATATTAGCCGATGTGTCTTCCAATTCTCCCCAAAGCAATAATTTGCATGAATATAAAATCAAGATATGATAGAAAATCACCACTTATATAACCATGCCGATCTTTCATAAATTTTTCCTATGCACAACTGTCCTACCCATAGGTTCAACCCTGACTTATGTGATATTTTGATTGTTCTCCCTTTCCGGTGTCCCATAACACTGGAATTTCTTACAGAAGGGCCCGCACCCCTTGCAAGATCCATTTGAATTAAGGTATGCGGGTACCCACATTCAAATGTGGAGAACCGTTAAATATCCTACATTTTAGGGCCAAATACTCTAAAACTATACCATCATCCTAATACCCCATATCTAATTTAATCTAGTACACATATAAATCTCACATGACTTCATAACCAGTCTTGCATACTACATCCATCTAGGCTAATCTTGCCTAAACCATGCTCTGATACCAATTGTAATGGCCCCAGTTTCTAATAAATAAGATTAGGCCTACAATACCATTTATCTCCATTATCCTTAAATTAAGAAAATTTTGACAGCATCATCCTTAATATTTCCTTATTTCTCACTTACAATAACCAAGATTTCGGCTCAAAGGCCTACTTATTTCACCAAGAATTTCGGCACACCCGGCCTACTTATCATATCACATACACCAAACCTTAACCACCAACACATATCATAACTTAATTTCCTCCAATGCAAGCATAATCTTTTCATCAACAATACAAGAGTTACTTCCCAACCGTAGTATTCCCACTCATGGTCACCATCCAAGTTCAAGAACATACATATCCAAGGGATTCACAATCCAGAATATTATATTACATACAAGACCAAGGTCTCAACTACTATAAGAACAAATGTACTCCGAGTATAACCTAACATGTTTTCCATAAAGACTTCAATAAGGTCCATACATACATATTCAAGATAACAAGACAAAACCAAAATGATACCACAACATCTTATGCCATCCATAACTTAACCTTTCCATTTAGAGAGGTCTCTTACCCTTATCCAAACCTGAAAAGATGGAAAGAGAAATAAAATGAGCTCGACAGCTCAATGAGTAAACCATATCATAGGGTATTGATATAATGATTTCATAAGATAAACATTTTAGAAGAGGAAAGTTACAATGAGTCCCATAAACAATAATTTATTCAAGTTACCTTACTTGTTCCAAGTTCCATATACATATGTGGTTTACATGACTCCACTATCAAAAGTTTCGTTTCGTTATATCATGACACAAAAGATATAAATGTATGAATATGTATGAAATTCTCGTGGATGAGTCCACTCACATCAACTCGGCTCGTTATACCCATAAAGTGACATTCTAGTTTAACACAAGCATTATCAATCGTGAATGCAACTTGACAGTTCACATTTAGATGTCATTCAATATAAATGAAATTTTCCCGCCTTCCACCTCCTACCGGCTCCCGCACGGCCCCTTCCTCCTTTATATATATAATTCATATAAAACATATAAGTTTCCCCGTCTTCCCCTGTAACACCCCTCTCCCGGAATACGTACTTAGTTGCGTATTCAGATTTTTCGATCGTATTTTTTGATTTACTTCTTGTATTTGTTTTGTATTATGAATTATTTATATGAACGTTTTGTCTTGGATTTGGATTCGTGGACTCGGAGTCAGCCCTAGTCTGAACCGAGGGCCTGATCCTAGGGTATTACTCGGTTTGGTCATTCTGGTAATCCGATTTGACCGATTTCAGTTTTGAACATCATTTTCCAATATTCTAGATTTTCTATGATTTTCTGGAATTTTCCTGAATTAAGTTGTAAATCTTCAAAACCGGTGTCGACCAGTGCCGCTGACCGATTCCCGGATTTTTAATTTACAAACTAATTAGAATTACTAAAAGTGTCTTTAGACATTATTTCTTAAAATCACATTTCCCATCTAAAAGCATTTTCTGAGAATTTTATGAATTTATGAAAATTCCACCGGATTCGGTATCGGCCAGTATCGCTGGTTGATTCCAGGATTTTTAGTTTACAATCGGAGTTGAATTTCTGAATTCCGCTTTCACTTTATTTCTTAAAATCATACTTTATTCTTTAATACATTTTCTGAGATTTTTCGGAATTTATCAAAATCCGGCCGACCCGGTGTAGACCGGTATCGGCGGTTGACTTCCGGATTTTTAATTTGAAAACGGGATTTTATTTCTGAAAACCGATTTCATATTATTCCTCAGGATGACGTTTTCTACCTCCGGAGATTTTTGGGGATTTTTCTGGAACAGTCGATATTTCGCGACCATATTATAATATTATTATTTTCTACCCAATCTATTCTTTTCTTTCTTTCCTTCCTTTTCTTTTTCCCTCCAACCGACTCCAGCCCATTCCCCCCACGTGGGAGACAACCACCCCCTCTCCCATTTATTTCCTTTCCCATCAATCTCTCTCTTTCTCTTTTTCCTTTTCTTTTCCTTTCTTTCTTTTCTCTTCTCTTATCCTTATCTCCTTCTCCTTCTTCTTCTTCTCCTCCAAGAGAGCCCAGCCGACCCAACAGCCACCCCGCCGGCGCCTCCGGCCACCACGACGCGCGGCGAGGGACCCTCCGAACTCCGGCCAACTCCTCCTCCCTTCTCTTTTCCTATTCCTTTCTTTTTTTTCTTTTCTTTTCCTTTTCTTTCTTTCTTTTCCTTTCCTTTTTCTTCCTTCCCCAGATCCGGCCTCGGCGACCCCATCTCCGCCGCCGGCCTCTCCTCCTCCGGCGCCCCGGCGTGGGCAGACCGCCGCCGGCGCGAGGCCGGCGGCCTGGGCGCGGCCGGGGGGCCTCGCGCCCCCTGTGCGCTGCTGTGGAGGGGGCAAAGCCCTCCTTCTTCTCCCTGGGGTGGCCGGCGCCACCCCAGTCTGGCGCCGCCGGCGCTGTGCCGGCGGCCGTGGGCGGCCAGGGGGCCACCCGGGGCCCCCTGTGCGTGGCCTGAGAGGGGGGCAACCCCCTCTCTTTTCCTCTGTTGGAGGGAGGGGCTGCTGCCCCCTCCCTAGTTCCTCTGTGGGGTGGCCGGCGGCCACCCCTGTGCTACCGCGCCACCGGCGCTTCGCCGCGGCTGTTCCGGCCAGGGAGCCGAAGCCCCCTGTGCGTGAGCAGGTTGAAGGAGGGGGCAAAGCCCCCTTCCCCTGAATCCTCTCTCTCTCCTGCCTTTTTCTCTCTCCTGAACACTCACTCTCTCTCTCTCCCCCCTATTTCCTTTCTCTCTCTCTCTCTCCCTCCTGCCTTCATCTCTCTCTCCTCTTGGATCATACCCTCTCTCTCTCCTGGAACTCTCTCTCTCTCTCTCTCCTTGAATCTTACGCACTCTCTCTCCTGAATCCCACACTCTCTCTCTCTTCCTGGTTCCTCTTCCTGTTCGTCTTCTCCATTTGAAAAATGACTCTTATCAGGGCAGGCCACTCCTTTTGGATTGGGGCCGAGCTCTTCTTCGTCGGCAACGTCTCCGGTGATTATTCCGGTAATCGTTTACGATTATTCCGGTAATCACTTCGGTGACAATTGCAACGACACCACCACCAAAGAGATCACCCTTTCCCTGTCTCCCTCTCTTTTCCATCTGTTGCTGGTTAGACGCGGAGTTTACCTCCTGCGTCTAGGCCATTCCATAACGCGGCCTTCACGTTATTGTTTCGGCACGACGCGAAGCTAAGTGCCCGCGTCTGTGTTCTATCCTTGTTGGCGTGACGCGGAGTCCAGACTCGCGTCTGCGTTCCTTTCCTGTTAACACGACGCGGAGATAATACCCGCGTCTGTGTTTTCCTCGCGACGCGGACCAACGACCGCGTCTGCGTTCTCCTCGTGGCCTGATTTAAACGCGGGTCTCGAACCCCGCGTTTGTGGCACCTTCGCGACGTGATCCCCACGTCTGTGATTCCCGCGTCTGGTACTTCCCGCGACGCGAACCCGCGTCCGCTACTTCCGCGTTTGTGATTCCTGCGTTTGATAATCCCGCGACGCGACTCCCGCGTCTGCGTCCCCCGCGTTTCACTCCCAAACCGCGTCTCCCTATGTCTTTTTCTCTCTCCTCTTCACTTTCTCTCTCCAAATATTTATATATTATTATAATTATGGCGCGTGCGCAAGTTCCCTGGATTCCAGACTTTTCGGCTTTCCGGTGATTTAGGCGAGTGTCCTCGCTCTCGCCTCTATTTGGGTTTCCCCGCTTCGTCGGGTCGACATGTTTTATTTCATGTTTTCTTGTATTATGTATTGGGCTGAGTCCCTGTATCTGTGTATGGCCGAGTGCCAATATCTGGACATGTATTGCTCTGTGACGAATGCTTGTACTAGGGTAGTTTCATTCTTGTACCCATACTATGCCTGTGATGTATTCTACTGCTTCATACCATGCGTGGCCGATCCTTCAGCCTCCGGTCACTCACTATCTCGAAAGAGACGTGATTGGGACCGTCAGGTTTCTCTGGACCCTTCAGCCTCCGGTCACTCACTATCTCGAAAGAGATGTGATTGGGATCGTCAGGTTTCCCAGCTCCGCCTGGTGAGCATACTTAGCGCTCAGTGCTTTATTCACTAAATTCGTTTAGGCGAGTTGCTGCCGGATTCTCCACTCGTATCTTAATCCGAGTGTCCCGGTAACCTCGCAGAGCGCATTAGTGTCTAAACTCTGTTCGCTGCTGTGCCTCCAGCTTGTTCAGCTCCGCCTGGTTATCATGATCAGCGTTCAGCGCTTTACCACTAGATTCGTCTAGGCGAGTTGCTGCCGGATTTACCGCTCGTACTTCAGTCGAGTCGTCCCGGTAACCTCGCCAGACGCTCCAGTGTTAAATACTGTTTGCTGTCTGTACTTCCAGCTTGCCTAGCTCCGCTTGGTTGTGCTCAGCTACTATTCTACCACCATGCCATTTCTTCATACCTGTCATTTATGCATGCTACTGTTTAACACATGTATATCACCTGGCAACTGATTTGTTATCATTTAACCCCTGACATGCTACTACCTTGGCAAGACCCCCTTGTTATGACATGACTTGCCACCGGATTGTTATCAATCTCTTGACCTGACTGGTTACCTGTCTAATATCATCCTCCTGTCATGCTATCACTTAACACCCGGCATGACATACTTGACTCTCATGATTATCGCGATAACGGGAATGATGACTGACATCTTGATAGTACAAACTGTACACCTGATACACATGTGATATATTATGGTACGAACCAGTACTCCTGTGATACCTGTATTCCTGACTTGTTCTTCCTCATTCCCGGAATCTGATAATCATCCAATAATTCATAAAAGGAACAACTTGCATCGGGTCGGGGGAAACTTGCGGCTATCAATATGTGTTCGTGTTTACAGTGGTATTAGGCATGTTGTGCAACTAAAACTTCCGGTCTGACCTGTGGGCCTCCAGGCGACCGAGGGGAGTGCTGGCTCCCTCATTCCTGGTACCATCATGATAAGGGCATACAATAAGTCCCTCCTGTTTGCCTTGCGGCGGGTTCCGTCACCAAGCAACGGAACAATCCTGGGCCGTGGTCCCGGGTATGTACGGGACCCACTGTAAACATAGTTCGTTGATACCCCCGCTGGTTTCCAATAACAACCTTGCTTTACTCAGATATGGATCTATGTGTGCTGGGACGCTAGTTCACATAGCTAGATATCAGGGTAAAACGAGTAATAATAAGTGTCAAGATAATAACCGGCTCTTTAAGTTGTAAGTAGAGGTATGTGGAATGGGACGCATACTGAAGCCTGCAGCTTAAACGGCTATGAATCTGTGATATGCCTCACCATATTTGCTTGTACTGGTTTTACATCGGATTTCCGGTTTTATGAGTATTATGGTATTAACTGCTCATGCTCTGCTTTATCCTTTGTATCCATCTGCCTCCTGTTCATTATCTTATCATGCCCTGAGTACAGTCGGGTTGTATGTGCTTAGATTATGGTGACATAAGATAAGGGTATATAGATGAGGGTTTCCTTGTTTGGATTATTCCTTCGACGTACTAGTCTTATGGAGCCGTGATCTGAAACCATACAATCAGATTTGCTCGTCCTCGGCTATACTTGGTCTTATCGCTTTACATATACTTACCCTTGCTCGCCACTTGGCTTTTGCTTCACCACTCGCCTGGGGAGTTTCATCTGACTCCCCTGGATTCTCATGTCCAGGTCATGGAGCTTGGAGCGTGTGGATTCCCCCAGTTGCTGATCAGAGTGGCGCAGCGGTAGCTTGGATCTCCAGCAGACCATCTGAAGCTCTATCCTTCCAGGCCCCCTGTGTGCCTCTCGAGTTTTCCTTTTGTAAACTCGTGAGTGCCTTTGTACTGTTCATACTTGTACATCTCGTGTATTCTCGCATTTGCGCATATCAGTGATGTAATATTCATGTAATATTGGATCACCTCTGGTGATAACTTTGTAATTGTACTCATGTGTTGGAATGTATAATGCACCACTGCTTCCGTACTCTGATTCTTGCTTGTACTGATGCTTAGCGTATATACGTGAGGGTATTTCTGACCTGCGTATATACGTTGCAGTAATGTCTCCGTATCCGCCAGGATCGGGGCGTTACATCCCCCCTCCTACCGGCTCCCGCACGGCCCCTTCCTCCTTATATATATATATATATATATATATATATATATATATATATATATATATATATATATATATATATATATATATATATATATATACATGTGTCAAATCCCTGTCTTCCCCCCTCCTACCGGCTCCCGCACGGCCCCTTCCTCCTATATATATATAAATGCATCATGCAAGTCTACGTTATGAAATTCATACTAAGCAATATAAAACTAACTTACATGTCATGCCAAAATGATGTGCAACAATAAAGAAACATGCACTTGGGTTCCCAAAATCATGGTAACGCCATAATGCGCTACTTTCCAACCCCGTATGCACATATGCATCATCCACATGTACTCACTAGTACACAACATAAAGTTATGACATAAAGAGGGATTATTCCCATGTACTCTTGTGAATATAAAGTAAGCTTCAAGTTTATATCATACCTAT
The DNA here is from genome assembly GCA_038442645.1 of Agave tequilana. NCBI lineage: Eukaryota > Viridiplantae > Streptophyta > Magnoliopsida > Asparagales > Asparagaceae > Agave > Agave tequilana. The sequence goes on along the minus strand of JAVJIF010009027.1, from coordinate 49,183 downwards.
ATCGAATCGATTATCATGATAATAACCAAGAAAGATAGCGAAATAATCATGCTAATTTGGCTCAATAGGCATACATAATATACTAGAACATGAGTTCTACACACGCATATCATAACGATGTAATGTAGAGACATAACAAGCATATAATACCCTTTGCATTTCAATTAACCTAAAGTTAATTACCAAACAGCGAATTTAGGATGCTAAATTACCTTATTTAAGTTAAATTAGTGAGCTAAAACATGTATATCACACATTTATCTCATCACAACATGATATAGGGCACAATAATTAAGTAATACTCATTTATTTCCATCTAGGGCGTGTTTGGATGTAAGGAATCACAGTGAAGTGAGGAAGTGGGGAAGTATAATTGCTCATTTCCCTATCTATCCAAACACCAGAAAAGGAAAATAAGAAAACCCCCATTTCCTTTTTCATCTCTCTTTTATACAACCATTTTCTCACTTTCAGAGTGCTACAGTTAATTTTGTGGTCATGTAAATCTCATTTATAATAAGTTATAGCATAAAACAGTTAATTTTTTGGTCAAGTAAATCTCACTTGCATTCTAATTACAATCTATTTTTTATTTTTCTTAATTAATTTTTATTTTAATATTATTTTGCGGTCAACTTTGTGGTCAACTTTTCCACTTCCACTTTTCATTACCATCCAAACACCGGAAACGACAAACATTTTCCAAACCACACTTCCCAACAATCATCCAAACACCAGAAAACTTACTACTCATTTCCCTTTTTCCTAAAGGAAATAAATCTTACTTCCTACTTCCTCACTTCACACCAATTCCTTAAATCCAAACAGACCCTAGTGTAAAGATATCACAAAAACAGCAAATACTACCATTGTGGGTCACCTACACAAATTCAAAGTTCAGATTTTTCAAGCATTAATAGAATAACATAACCCTAATAGTTAGGTTTACTCACAATACTTTAATACTCTGAAACAGAGAATTAAACTTCAGGATAATGCTGTTTGGCCGTGGAAGATCTCTCCCCCAGCTCACCAGGAACCTCCTCCCCAAAGATCGGGCCTTCCCTCCCCCAAATTGCCGCGGAATCCTCTTCTTTGCCGCAGATTTGCGGCAAAGTAGCAGCAGCTCGCGTGCTGCTGCGGCTCTGCTTGCTGCGCGCGCGTGTCTCCTCCTTCCCTCTGGTGGATTCTTGATTCAGAGTTGAGAGAGGCTAGGATTTAGGGCTAGAGAGGGTATCCTAGTTCTTATCTTCCAATTCTAGAGAGGAGATGAAATGGAGGATTTAGGGTTTCAAGTTCTTCACACAAGAGAGGGAAAAATTGCAGAATTTGGGAGAGAAAATCTGCAGAATTTTTGGGAGAGGAAGATGAAGAGGCAAGCTTGGTAGTCAACTCCTTGGAATTGCAAGAACTAGGTGGTGTTCTCTCATGATGCCACTTGGCCAAGACCCCTCTCAAGGTGCCACATGGAAACCCAAACCTCAAGAAATATTAGCCCCTTTAATCTTCCCCTAATGCATACTTACCACTAAAAAGGTATTAGGATAAGCTTGGTGATTAAGGGGATATGAAGGATTATGTTGACATTAACTTTTACTATTGCTTAAGTCAAAATTTGCCCAAAATACATGTACATAGGCCTTCATGCTAATCATTTTTAGTCACCACAATCAAATAGTTAATAAAAAAAAACTTTAAAAAAAAAGGAAGTGGGTCTATTAATTAAGTTTAATTTGTTGACATAGAATTATGGAGGGTGACTACTTCTATATAATGCCTTAACCAAAATTCTTAATATTTAAGGTGAGGAGAAATTAGGTACAATAAAATTTTGGTTGTTACACATAGGGTGCAAATGGGTATATGCTAAGAAGCAAGGATCTCTCCAAGAAGATACAGTGCGCTACAAGGCACGGCTGGTGGCTAAAGGCTACGCTCAGAGGGAAGGAATTGATTATAACGAGGTATTGTCTCCTGTAGTAAAATACTCGTCAATTCGCGTTCTTTTAGCCTTGGTTGCACAGAATGAGTTGGATCTTGACCAACTTGATGTAAAGACCGCCTTTCTCCACGGCGATCTTGAGGATATGACACAGCCCACAGGTTACAAAACTACAGGAAAGGAAGAGTTAGTATGCAAGCTAAAGAAGTCGCTGTACGGATTGAAGCAGTCTCCTAGACAGTGGTACAAGCGATTTGATAGTTTCATCAGGAAGAAGAAGTACACACGTAGCCATTATGATCCATGTGTGTACTACAACAGGCTACCATCAGGTGAATATATCTATATATTTATTTATGTAGATGATATGTTGATTGCTTCGAGGTCGAGATCTGCTATTGATTCTCTGAAGAAAGTTCTATCGTCAGAGTTTGAGATAAGGACCTGGGCGAAGCTAGGAAAGTATTGGGCATGGAGATCACTAGAGACAGGAGAGCTGGCAAGGTGAGTTTAACTCAGAAAGGCTATTTGGAGAAGGTACTGCAGAGGTTTAATATCAGCAAGGATACCAAGTCTGTTAGTACACCTATGACGCCTCACTTTAAATTGTCTGCAAAGATGTCTCCAAGGAGTGTTCAGAGCGTGAGTATATGTCTCACATTCCATATTCCAGTGCGGTGGGTAGCTTGATGTACGCTATGGTGTGTACGAGGCCAGATCTATCACAGGCCGTCTCCATGGCGAGTCGATATATGCATGATCCGGGACAGGGTCATTGGGAAGCTGTAAAATAGATCTTGAGATACATCAATGGAACCATTGATGTAGGCCTAGTGTTTGAGAAGGACAACACTGGAAAGCAAGAATGCGTAGGGTATGTGGATTCAGACTATGCAGGGGACCTTGACAAGCGCTGGTCGACGACGGGATATGTCTTCACATTCTCACAGGCACCGGTGAGTTGGCGCTCCACACTGCAGTCTACCGTCTCGTTGTCGACCACAGAGGCTGAGTACATGACTATGACAGAGGCCATGAAGAGGCAATCTGGCTTCAAGGGTTGCTTGATGACTTGGGCGTGGAACAGGATCTGCTGAAGATTAACTGTGACAGCATGAGCGCCATCTACTTGGCGAGGAAACAGGTCTATCATGCAAGGACGAAGCATATTGATGTCAGGTACCATTTCGTTCGGGAGATTCTGGAGGAAGGTGACATCGATCTGTTGAAGATTCACACTTCGGAGAATCCAGCCGACATGCTTACGAAGGTGGTGTCGGGAGTGAAGTTTGCACATTGCAAAGCTTTGCTCCATGTCCTTCAGGTGATTTGAGCTTGCTGAAGCTCATTCAGGTGAACTACGGACGGCTTGATCCCTTGGGCAGGGTACGTAGGCAACCACTTTGGTGCAGCCGCTCTCGAGTTGATATTCGGCTCAGATTTGAAAAAATCTTCACTGAGATGGAGAATTGTTGGAAAGAGAGATTATTATCAAGGAAGATAGCCGAGCGGTCGTCGAGGTGTTCGCCAAGGAAATCGACGACGAAAGGTAAAGGAGACAGCAGCAGAAAAATAGCAGCAGCAGCAGAACAGGTTCTCCGGTCGACCGGCCCGGTCGACCGACGTGCACAACGTGCACAAGTTGAAGCTCGGTGGACCGGTCGGTCGACCGACTGAAAGTACCCAACTCTCTGTTGGGCACCCAGTCGACCGACAGTAGGGTTCGGGTGAAAATCTGCTGTTTTGGAAATCTGTGTATTTAAGGCTGTTGTTTAATTTTAGGGTTTTGTACATGCGAAAAAGATTTTGCTGGAGCTCTCTTGCATTCAAAGAGGCTATTAGCAATTGTAATCTTCCTCAAAGTAATTTATCTCTCTTCTGGATTGCCCCGAGAACGTAGGCATTGAGGCCGACCTCGTTAATATTGTTGTTTGCGTTTTGTGCTTTCTTCTGGTGATTATTTGTGCTGTTGGGTGTTCTTTGTGCTTGGAGATTTGTGAGATCCTCAGTTGGCTGTTGTTACCGGGCACAACATATGTGACCTGAATTCACTGGTTAAGCTAGCTTGGTCACTATGTTCATCTAAATTGAATATGTTACTAATCATAATACTCTAGTTTCGGCTATGTGGGTATCGGGCATAGGTTCGAATTAAATCTATGTACCTGATCCGCTTCTAACATTGTGAAACTTTAGCATGAAAGGATATGTGAAAGGTCCTCTACTGGAAGGATTGGTTCAAAAGAAATTGTAAAGCATAAATTTCCTTTGTTTTGAATGGTTTGTAGACATCATCATCATCATGCACTCGACAACTCAACTCTTCTATGATATCATATCACGTCCAGGATCATGATGTTTACATTCATTAGACAATAACAAGATATGATTAACTTCTAGTACTAGTTCCAACTTGCAGTCAGATGACTCTCCTCGGATTGGTTCAATGTCTTTGTATAACGTCTTCGTGTGTGCATGCGCGTGCAGTGCGCCCCACCTAAGAATCGGGCGAGGAGTAAATTGTTGCTTAACGATCTTTTGAGCTGTACTTACAGATGCAGCTGGTTCATTAATACTAGATTCCTTTGTTACTGATCTTCTGGCATGAGATAACTCTGACGATAGAAAGGTTGACAGGTTTATGTTATATGTCATATGCATGTTTGCAGCAACAGTGAGTAGAGCATAGTTGAAGAGAATTAATTTTGTTCACAGTTTTCTATTTATGTCCTCCCATGATGCAATGAGATTGGCCAGCTTCATGATTTCTCTGCAAAACACCACCACTAAAGCTTCTTGCCTTCAATTGGCCTTGTGAGGTGTTGCAAGGCCACACACCTTTCTTCACTCTTAATCAATTGATTAGGTTTGGCACACTTGTTTTGTGCTCTTCTTCTTTTGATTTCTTTACAAGGTCGCACATGCTAGCCCTCAAAGGATAATATAGATAAGATCAAAATGCAATTTTTTTTCCTTTCTATATTGTTTTGATTGTAACAACCCTAGTGCTTGTGGGTTCTCATGCAATTTTCCAAGTGAAAGAGTCTCTTTCCATTCATTTTGTGAATCTCAAGATCATGGTATTCTCTCTGGTTGGGTAATCCCTTGGATGTGTCTTCTTTGTGCAAAGGGTGAGTTTGTTACTCTTTCTACCTTTCCTCTCCCCTTCTTAATCTATAGATTATACTTACTTAACGACTAAGGCCTTTGATTAGTGCAAAGCCAGTACATAAAGTAGGAAAACAACAAATTATTGGTTATAGATAATGTTTAATGTGGTCACCCTTCTCATGTGATTAGCACTTAAAAAGTTGTGCTATTTGTTGAGGATTCAGCTCCAAAAAAGAGAAGTTAGAGCAAGAGAACAAGTTTAGGCTAAAGTTACTTAATCAGGGAGTCATGCATGGGGCTGTTTGGTTGCAAGGAAGTGGGCGGAAGTAAGGAAATAGGGAAGTATAATTGCTCACTTCCTTGTCTATCCAAACACCAGAAAAGGTAAATAAGAAAACCTCTTTTCCTTTTATCTTTTCTCTTTTACACACCATTTCCTCACTTCCAGAGTGCTACAGTTAATTTTGTGGTCATGTAAATCTCATTTGTAATAAATTGTAGCACAAAACAGTTAATTTTTTAACCATGTAAATCTCACTTGCATTCTAATTACAGTTTATCTTTTATTTTTCTTAATTAATTTTTATTTTAATATTATTTACGGTCAACTTTGTGGTCAACTTTTCCACTTTTACTTTTACATTACCATCCAAACACCAGAAAAGACAAAATATTTTCCAAACCACACTTCTCAATAACATCCAAATACCGGAAAACTTACTAACCAATTCCCAAGTTCCAAAGTGAAAATGTGCATGTATATGCTTGTATTTAATATGTATACTTGATGATTCTCTTTCGAGTATGATCTAGCCTTTTATAAACATGAGATCGCAAAAGGAAATTACTGAAACATTGTTAGGAAATCCTTAATTTTTCTCCCCAATAGTTAATTCTTGATGTGAATCACCAAAGATTGCAGGGGCGCGGATATTTCCACCCCCAAGATGATGAAGGCACCCCAGGACTAAAGTACCCCATTTTTTTTTGATAAATGCATCCCATTAAAATCAAAAATGTTCAAAAAAAACCCTCTCCTCCTCCTCCTTTCTCTCTCTCTCTCTCCCATGCAGACAACCCTCGGCCTCCCCCTCATCAGCGAACTCCCTCCCTCCCCAGTTCCCCCCCCCCCCCCCCGGGCTGGCATCCCCCCTCTCCCCTAGCTGTTCGATCAGAATCTGGCCGAATAGATCAGAGTCTTTTCGGCCAGAATTTATTCGGCCAGATTCTGACCGAACATTGCTCAGACTATGGTTTGTTCGTTCAAATCTGACTGAATAGCTAGGAGAGATTGGGAGGGGGGGGTGGAGATCGGGAGGAAGGAGGGAGGGGGTCTAGGGAGGGGGAGGAGGAGCGAGGGAGGCTGGGGAGAGGAGAAGAAGACATTTTAGACTTTTCACTAAGGATGAATTTGTCAAAAAAAAATAACGGCACACTTGTAATAACTTGTGAGGCGCCTTACTCATGTTTTTGGGTGGAAACGTCCGTTCCCAGATTGAAGCTGTGCCAATTCCTTGACTCTAAACATACTTGGACATAAAAAGTGAGATCATATGCACACAGCATGTTCGAATTAGGTATGAAATCCAGCTAATATACGATTCGTTCTTGTTGGAATCCTAGTCACAACACCACCCCCCCCCCCCCCCCCCAACACCCACCCCCCCACCCCCCAACACACACACACACAGATATTTCTTTCTTATTAACATTAGCTTTATCTAAAGCAGGATGAGTTTAAGACGGGTCTCAAAGCATCGATTATTCTAATCAACGCTTCACTAAATAGCTCGTTATCTCTTATCATTGCATCAAAGGCTAAAGAGCAAAGTATTTTTTTAAGACACTCGTGGAGCTTGAAGGCCCTCCTCCTCTCACAGGCTGGAATGTTCGAAACAACTCGAGAACAGCTTCACCGATATCCCAAAATGGCGAATACGCCAGGGCCCCATCCGTTAGGTATTCAGAATGAAGGGCAGGTCGAAGATAAGGTGTTGGGAGAAGGGTGCATGTTGCTGTTTTTGGTAAGGTCCTATGTTATGTCCCAACTGTGAGGAGTCCATTTAAGGCAAATTAATCAAGGACTAATCATACAATTTGAGCTCATTCAAGAAACTAATTATAAAGACTTTTAGGTGATTGGGACAACTGAGCATGCTAGCCACCATTGATGGAGATGTTCCTTTCTCCATTGGCTGCCTTCAGCTTTAGGGTTGTTGCCTTCTCAAAGTGGAATGCAGAGTGGCGAGCAATTTGGCTGGTGAGTCTGATGGATTGCATGAGTGTCTCATTCCTGAGTGCCAAGTCTTTTTGAGCTCATGGCGATTGATAGTTACAGATGCGTATATGTTTTCTCCTCTCCCTGCATGCACAGAACTGATGTGATTCAGATTTTGAGGGCTAAACTGCATAAAAAGTACTGAGAACTTCACATATTATCAAAAAAACGCAATAAATATCACAATTTCCAGAAAACTACCATTTGTCAGCCCAACGTGAAAACGATCACGTGAATAACACGTGATCGTTTAGAGGATTAACCTGGAGCTTTCAACTTGTAACAGTTCCAATGATTTCCACAAATGAAATTGGTTTGTCTGAGCACCTAAACTCTTGTGTCTTGAGCATTTAGAGGGCTGGTAGTGAAAATCACGCCTTTGCTTATTTAAATTGAAAAATGTAATTAAATCATCATGAACCATCATAAGCGATTGATATATTCTTCATCAGTAAAGGTTCTAAAAAAAAAAGTTGCCTTGAGTAAATATATTCAAAACAGAGTATTTCTAGTAACATTAAATTAGCCTTTTATATTTATGAAAAGACTAGATTTATTTATTTGATTTCTTTCTCTCAAAATAAGTTAATTTTCCTTTTAATTAAAAATTACTTTCAACACATTATACGATTTGAATAGGATACGATGAAGTTGAGGATTAGAGCCCACGGGCTGTATATAAATATGGCCCAATAAAGAATTGGAGAGCGCTATTGGGTCGGATGGCGGGCCCATAACACACTAATACAGAGCCCTAAACAGGGTCCACTCTCTGATTTCAGAGAGCTTTCGGTCTCGCTCGCTCTCCAATTTTTTCCCCTTTTTCTTCTTTTTCCCCCTCTTTCTTCTCTGCTCCACTTCACTCTCATTCGAAAACCCTAACCCTAGCCCTAATTCCCACTTCCAACGCCACCTCAATTTTTAGCTCGAAAGCATGGTGTCGGCCTCTCCGCTCAATCCCAGAGGTAAGCGATCTCATCTCCGCCCCAAGTGTGATCTTCCTGCAATCTTTCATCAGTTTGTTTTTCAGTGAATTAGGGGATTCGTTGGGTCAATCTAGGGTTCTTATCTGTTTCCTTGTACTCTGTATCTGTCATCTAATGGGGTTTTGTGCGTGTTCCAGCTGAGTTAGGGTTTTATGATCTATTCTAGGGTTTAGTGCTCAATTATATGCTTTTTTTTTTTTTTTTTTGGTTGGGGGGGGGGGGGTGGTGGTGGTGTGTGGTGTTCGTTTATTCTAAGGTTCTATGCTGATTTATGACTTGATTTGGACAGTAATGAATAAATGGGCTTTTTTGTTTAAAATGCCATGCTATTGTGAACAGTTCGAATGAGCTTAATACTGCCACTTTTATTATTTTTTTTATTTGCATATTCCTGCAATTCTAGTAACTTATTACAAGTCCTAGAGTAGCCTCAAAAAACCATATTGGAAACAAATTTGTGCATCTATTTGATAACTCAGTTCATTATATCATTTTATTGTTTCGTGTTCAGATTCAACCCAAGTCTAGGGATTTTGAATAAATTGAATACAATTTACACTATCCCCTCCCCCCCCCCCCCCCCCCCCCCCCCCCCGACCACCACCACCACCACCACCCCACCACCCAAAAAAAAAAAATCTTTTTCAGTGATGGAATTCTTATTGAATCCATGTCTAGAAATTTTGCGTGAGTGCCCAAAAACAGACGGCATCTGTTGTTTTGGACATTATCACAGTCATCAGTCAGGTGTGGGAATATGTAGTCTTCCGCTATGTGCTCAGGTCAAGAAAAGGAGATTGCATCTTGATGGAGATATGGAAGCTTCTTTCCGTTTGTTACATTCTTCTGGTTATTATATGCAGCCTTCTGCTGATTAGCTGGCTGCCAGAGAGGCCAGGGATTGTGGTGGTTACTGTAGCAGAGTTCCAAACTTTATTGTTGGAAGAACGGGTTATGGGCACATCAAATTTTTCAGCAATACTGATGTTAGATGGATGAATCTGGATCAAGTTGTTAAGCTTAATAGGCATTCTGTTTCGATATATGAAAATGAGAATGATAAGCCTCCATTGGGTCATGGACTCAACAAAACAACTGAAGTAACTCTTATCCTTCAATTGAAGTCTTTAGGCTCGCGGGAAATGGACTTGGACAAGATTATTGCCGGTTTGAGGAAAAGTACCGAAAGACAGGGAGCTCAGTTTCTTTCATTTGACTGACGGACTGGGGAGTGGAAGTTTCTGGTTCACCATTTCATTAGATTTGGATTGGATGAGGAGGAAGAAGAAGATGTTGTCATGGATGATGTTGTTGTTCCACCAACTTCAGCACATCGTGAAGTTGCTCAAATGCAACCTGCTGAACTTGCACTGTCTCATTCCCTTTCTGCTCATCTGGGGCTTGATCCCGTGAAGATGCAGGAAATGAGAATGTCGATGTTTCCAGGAGACGAAGAGGATGAAGAACTTGATGATTCGTTTCCATCTGACAAGAGACTATTTGAGAAAGACTATACAAGAGCAGGTTCACCCAGCATCAGTGGTAAAAGTCCAATGTGTATATCTCCTTTGCAAGGTTCCTCTGAGAAGACGAGCAATAAGATTTCTCGTTCCCCTTTAAGAAAAACACCAGTAGCTTTACTGGAGTACAATGTAAATAACTCCGAATCAAGCCTGTCTGGAAACATTCTTATGACAGGACAAAACAAGGGTTTGCCACTGAGGGTGAAAAGGTAGAAGACTGTAAGCTGGAGGAAAAGCATACTACTACTCTTCTGGAAGTCATTTTGATGTGGGACGGAGGGTAATTAGGGTTTGTGGTGGGGATCTTGTGGACCTGGGGAACAACAGTGGAATTGGGAAAAAAGATATATGATTACAGATTGCAACCCGGATCTCGGCTTCACCGTCACCGTCAGATTCGATTCAATCAATGAGATTAAACTAAACAATACAAGTTTCCACAAGAGAACTAAATTATCATCAATTCATCATTCTTTTCAAAATTCAGTACATGGCTGTATATAGCCTACAATACGTGCATCATTACGTGCAATTACTGATAAAATCAAATCTATCCAAATCAAATTCAAATAACTCCTAAATCTCAATCAAATTTACTAAAATATGAATTTAAATAAAATCCTAAATCATGCCAAATCTGGACTGTTTGATTCGCCATCACATTCACATAACATAGTTGATGCTCCATTATTTATAGGGAGATCATTTTGTGTGGGATGAGGTTCAAATGGAAACCTTTTCCATTGTGGCACACCTGAGGGTAATACTGGAACTGGATTGTCAAAGTTGCAATAGACGAGACAGTAAGGGATGAAAAGAATAAGGTAAAAAAGGAGCTAATTAACTTGTGCTTCTCTTCGCCACTAAATCTACACAAGTCATTAGACCATTAAATTACAGAGTTGACATCAGGACTTTCAAACTGAAGTTTCAGAAAGTTGTATGTAACAAGGTAATGCTTTTTGATATATGCCGGGCTTATATGGGAATCCTTGAGAAGCAACTTGAGGTGTCTAGTTTAACTACGTCTTATCGTGTGCTTTTGATGCATCAAGTCACAATTTTTGGTTATTGAGTAAAGTGTTGTTGATGTGGAATCAAATACCAAATTAGAAAATTTAGGGTTTTGGATATGATCACAGGTCGTAATTTGAATCTTGGCTTCACCACCAGTTGAATCAATCAAAATAGGCCGAATCAAAACTCAAGCCAAGCTTTATATCTAAAATATCCAATATCTTTATTCATCTAACTTAGTCTCTTAAATAAACCCTTACAAGGAAGAGTTTCACCACATAACCGATGTGATACTAAACACTGGACTCAATAAAGCAATACAAAATAAAAAAAGACTCGATAAACTAGACCTACTCAGGACTCCTCAAACTGACTCAAACGAAGTCCGATTGGACTTAAACGAAAAACAACAAACAGAATAAAATATGGACTATATGATCCTCCAATAATAATAATTGACTCATAAACAATTAGGGCTCAAAATCAGGCCCAAAGTGGTGCGAATGTGACACGACGGCGATGACGCTGATATGTATGTAGAGGAACCGGTGTGATGCCCCCATCAGTACTCCCGGGGTGAACAGAACTCGACCCCGTCGAGCATGGCTTCAAATGACTCTCATAAAACTCCAACAATTCCAGGTCTAATCGCTGCAGGTCTTTTCGGGTAATCCATGTATCATCAGATTTTGGACGACCTTTCCAATGTACTAGATACCGTCTGCAACTACCATCCCTTGTAGAGATGATCTGATCATCTTTTATGCTATCATTTTGTTCTTCTGTAAATGGATCAATTGTTGTTGGCAGTGGGGGAAAGTGGGGTCCCTCAAATAAAGGCTCGGGGGCAGGTTCATCAAGATTCACAAGTGGATTATCAGGGTTTAAAGGAGGACCTTTATAAGTGACCAAGTCTGATATATTAAATGTCAAACTAATCTCGAAATCTGAAGGTAAATCAATTATATAGGCATTTAGATTAATTTTCTTAAGAATTTTAAAAGGGCCAGCACTGCGAGCAGTTAATTTCTTAACAACTCAGTGCGAACCGCTCCGGATGAATTCGAATCATTACATAATCACCCTTATTAAATTCAAGGTGCCTACGGTGCAAATCAGTATGGGATTTAAACTGAGCATTACTATCCTGAATTTTCTTGTTGATTTCTTTATGCAAATCATGTATATGTGATGTAAATGCTGATGCTGACTCGGACACTCCAAGATGATTAAATGCAGATGCAAATGATGTGAAATTAAATACCAAATTAGGAAATTTAAAGTTTTGGATATGATCACAGGTCGCAACCTGGATCTTGATGTTCGTTGATGAGGATTTGATGTCGGCTCTGGTCGGCAAAGTGGTCGTGATGTGTTGTTGTAGTCGACGGAGGAAGGCAAGGATGGGAAGATCGGCTGCGATTGATCTCGTGTCGAGGTCAGTGGGCGAGGACGAGGAAGGAGACCCGTGGAGATCTGATCTAGAGATTTGGAAGCTCCGGTGATGTCAAAATTGAGAGGACGCCGGTGATGTCGAAGTTGATGTGAGGACGGTGAGGTCTTGCGAGAGCCTCTGGAGGATGTTGGTGCTGAAGACGAAGATGGAGAGGAAGATGATGGAGCTGCGGTTGGGTTCTATTGAAGCAAGGAGAGAAGGCGGTGGTGATAGATCTGGCGGGTGGTAGATTACACGGCAACGGAGCACGACAAAGCTTGGGCAAAACAGGGGCCTGGGATCTCGTCGGATCCGAGCGGCGAGAGTGGTGGAGGTGGATGCTCGTCGGCGTGGGCACGATGGTGGACGCTATGAGCAGTGGCGGCATGCTGAGGCTTCATCGAGGGTTCGGAGGAGATGATGAACATTAACTGAGGCTACTGTTCACGATTTTTTTTGAATTTTGTAGAGTGAGGGTTTGGGAATTTCGTGGAGGGAAAACATGACTTTCGACTCTGATACCAAAATGATGTGGAATCAAATACCAAATTAGAAAATTTAGGGTTTTGGATATGATCACAGGTCACAACTTGGATCTTAGCTTCACTACCAGTTGAATCAATTAAAATAGACCGAATTAAAACTCAAACCAAGCTTTATATCCAAAATATTCAATATATTTATTCATCAAACTAAGTCTCTTAAATAGATCCTTATAAAGAAGAGTTTCACTATATAACCGATGTGTTATTAAACACTGGACTCAATAAAGCAATACGAAATAAAAAGAAGACTTGATAAATTAAACCTAATTAGCAGTCCTCAAACTGACTCAAACGAAGTCCGATTGGACTTAAATGAAAAACAACGAACAAAATAAAATATGTACTATACAATCCTCCAATAATAACAACTGACTCATAAATAATTAGGGCTCAAAACCAGGCCCAAAATGGTGCTGATGTGACAGGACGACGACGGCGTTGATATGCACGTAGAGGAACTGGTGTGATGCTACCATCAGTTGTTCTCTAAGAGAAGCAATTGGGAACTTGAAATCTAAGTCTGACGACGACGACGAGGATATGATACTTGATAAGAGGGATGTGACCCCTGACACAGATCCTGAGGCAAGACCTCTTGTTCTCAGAGCTGATTTTAGTTATTGGTTGCAAGATAGTGTTTTGTCACAAGGTACAGGAGGAAGTGAGCTATTTAAATGATTCCAGTATTTAGAGAACATACTCGTCCCTGTGACAGGCCGTCAGCTAGATGCAGCAGTCGAATTGGCTTCTTCTAGAGGAGATGTCCGACTTGCCATTTTGCTGAGTCAGGCTGGTGAATCGATGGTTAATCGTTCCGACATGGCTCGACAACTTGATCTGTGGAGTGTTAATGGAATGGACTTCAAATATATTGAGAATGACAGGTTAAAACTATATGAGGTACTTGTTGGTAACATCGGGGGTGCCCTTCAAGGTTCAAAAGTTGACTGGAAGAGATACTTAGGTATAGTAATGTGGTATCAACTCCCACCTAATACTTCACTACCTGTCATTGTTCATACTTAGCATCAGCTTCTCACTGATGGAAGAGCTCCACCTCCTGTTCCAGTTTACATCGATGAAGGGCCACTTGAGGGTGCAGTAATTGGAGTTCAGGTGACCACTATGATATAGCATATTATCTCATGCTTCTTCATGCCAATGAAGACATGGCATTCGGTCTACTAAAAACGATGTTCAGTGTCTTTGCCTCCACTCATGATCCACTTGACTACCACATGATTTGGTATCAACGAGCAATGTTGGAAGGTTTTGGTGAATTTGAGTCAAATGATCTCCACGTGCTCGACATGAGCTTTGTTTCCCAGTTGCTCTGTCTTGGGCAGTGCCATTGGGCAATTTATGTTGTCATGCACAAGCCTCATCATGAAGAATTCCCCATATCCATGCTAATCTTATTAGATAATTTTTATTGCAATATTGTGAAACATGGAGCACTCATGAAATACAGAGGCAGTTCATTGAAGACCTTGGTATACCATCAGCATGGCTGCATGAGGCTTTGGTAGGATTCTTTTTTCCTTTTTTTTTTTTTTACTTTGCAAAATTTGTCATCCAGAACAAAGTATTTAAGCTTTAACTTGTGAAATGAAACATTCATTAGCTTTTTAGTCTTGCTATTCTCATACCTCAAGTATTTGTTGCTCCACATTGTTGTTGCTGATAATATAAGTTTATTTTATTGGTGCAGGCGATATATTTTCAGTACCATGGAGATTTGCCAAAGGCCTTGGAACATTTTCTTGAATGTTCTAGTTGGAAGAAAGCTCACTCTATTTTCACAACTTCGGTAGCTCATTTATTGTTTTTGTCATGTAAATATGCAGTTCAGTGCATGTCTGCATCTGTCATCCTCAACAATGTCATATGGATTTGGTTGTGCCATGTCTACTCAAAATGTTTTTGCAATAAGAAGCATGCATGCTCCAATGAAAAAATCATAGGAGTAAACACTGAGAAGAAACAAAAGCTTATGTTGAATTGAAACTAAAGCTCCTTTTCTTTCTTTTTTCTTTTGACTAGCAGTGTGGGTTTGAATAAAGTAACGAACCCCTATAAAGTTTGATGCAAATAACTGTATTTTTGACATATTTTAGATTTTTTTTCTTGTCTATATCTTGCACTCGAAGTCAAATTTAATGATAATTTATTGATTTTTTCCCCCTAATCCTTGAATCCTGCTTGATTAATTACAAGCATTCTTCTTGGGAAATTCCCTAACACAAGCACTTCACAGATTGTGACTGGACTAAGGAGATTAAAAATTGAATCAAATTGTAGTAATAAGCACCAAATTTATGAAGTTATAAGTGAAAAAGAGAAATAATAGAAAAGGAAATTGGGTTACAGTCAATTCCTGTCTTAACCCTTCACCCTTGTTAGGTTTTGACAAAATCGGCATTGGTTAATGACAAATTACAAATACACCGTCTAGATTTTCTATGGTTCTGAGTCCCAATATCATGAGTCCATTCAAACAACGGACCAAACAAAATGCAAAACGTCTTCCTAAGCCATTAACATTAGAGTTGGATATGAGGAATGTCTTCCTAAGCCCTCTAGTTGTTGAACATTATTCTAATATTGCACTGCAAAATTTGTAGACAATTTATTTTCTATATAAGTCTTATAAGATATTACACTTTTGTTATTTGTAAATGCTATTTCTGATAGATTCTTGTATGGCACCCATGAAATGGAGGACAGATGATTCTGTCTGGTCTCAATACATTCAAACAAAACTAACATAGCAGTCATATTTATTCTGTATCTTTTACATGTAAATGTTCATTTATATTTGTACTTTAGCCTTGTATCTAATGGAACATGGTTGTTAACTTGCTCCTAAAAATTTCCAGCTAAACATACAGAGATTTGGAGGATCACAAGCTTAACGGAGGAGCACAAGTCAGAAATTGCTGACTGGGATTTGGGTGCTGGAATTTACATCGATTTCTTTCTCATAAAGAGCTCCTTGCAAGATGATGATGCCATGTATGATATGGTAAGAAAATCTGATAGCTCATTTCATCAGCGTGGATGCTGCAAGAGCGCGTGTAAAGTTATTCTTCAATTAATCACATGGAAGTGAAATTTCTATATATAAAAATACTATGAATAAGTAGTACAGCCTATACTGTGTTTTTTTTACAAAATTTCTAGTGCTACAAGGAGGATTCAAACTAGAACCCATGAGATTTTTAGCAATTTTTGTTGTAACTCTCAACCTATGGCTTGTATAATCACTTAATGTAGCCTCATATACACAATTCAACTTATCCAATCTGAGACCAAATCCTCCTTATAGATTATCTACTCATACAAGTATACAACTCATACATGCAATAGTCTATCAGCAACCAAATCCTTGGTTAAGCTGCCAGTTGAAGAAGGTTCGGGATACGATAAAAGTTTGTTTGGGGCAAGTTTAATATTCATCATTCCAGTGTTTGATTTATAAAGATTGCATGTAACATCCTTCAACTGAAGGTGTCCTGTTGCTTATACTTTCTCCTGATTTATTAGCACCCACACCCCTGGACTTGTCTGATTTATTAGCACGTGAACTCTCTCGCAAGGTGTCAAATGCTAATAAATCACAATGAGGGGCTGTGAATGCTGGCACCCTTAGGTGAAGGGTGCTATATGCAATTTACCCTTTATCATTTTTACTAGTTGCCTGACTAGTTTGCCAGATACAAATATCTGCCACTGTCTTAATTGTTAACTGTCACCAATGTTCATTGAAAGTATGAATTTTTCAGAAGTTTAGTTTGCCTTGCTTGTAAAAAATACTTTTGGGAGTAGAACTTTCAAGGTTACTTCCATTTTTAAATCTTCCATGACTAATCTTTCATTCTGACCTAAATTCTTGATCAGGATCCACTTGAGAAGAAAAAATGAAGTCTGCAAAAATTTCTTCATCCGCTTGAACGGGTCAATATTTGTTTGGGGAGCAAGTTACCTGTTGATGCAAGGTATCAATCTATCCAATGGCAAGATTTATCTTTAAGCTTTCAGAAATTCATATATCAGTCCCAAGTTCCATCATATTTATTTTTCTTGTCCAAGTTGTTTAATGTTCGTTGTTTTTTGCATCTTTAAATAATATGCAGTAAATTTTGTGCAATCATGACATATTGCTTATTGAAGATAGTTTCATGCCGGTAGTTGCTACTCGTTCATGCTCGCTAAAAATAGATATTTGTATCATGATGCTTCATGATTTTGTCATTGTCGTCGTCAGCATCATCATCATTTATGATAGACAATTAGGACAAGCATGGGTCGGGTTTAGACCCTTCTGTTACCAATTTAAGCCAGACATGAACTTGAGTCATGCTGTGGACCATCTGGATTTTTCATTTTTGAATCTGAACCGGATCAGTGTAACCCGTTTAATCACGCATGCTTGATTGGGTAGGTTCTCTGTTCAGATTGGACTTGAATTGACATATGCTGACTTGGTACGTGTAAAGTACACGGGCGGAGCAAGATTCATATTGATGCCAGTTTCAGCTTGCAATAGAATGCTTTGCTGTCCCCAGCAACAACATATTCTGTGTCTACTTGGGTCGCTCAGATTGATTAGTCGAAGTACACAAACCCGATCTTTTCATTTTATAGGGTTTCTGGCTTGAACCGATGTACATCCAATCTGGACTAGCCAACTTTGTCAGCTCAGGTTGGCGTGAGATTGTGATTCCAAATTGAATAGGAAACCCTAGAGGCGTGAATGGGTTTTTCGTGTTATAGATCATGAGCAACGTATATATAACATGTCTTGCTGATATGTTAGATAAAGTAGCAATTAGTTAATTGGTAGGGTTATCTTATAGTATTTGGAGTCTTATGGAGTTCTAGTATTATAAATAGGGTGCAAACGGATTGAGTACGGTTTGGATATTGATTTTACCATTTCCGTGTCTGCTTCCAACTTTTGGATACAGATGCGGATACAAATATTGTTGAATATGGAAAATTGATATTTGTATCCATCAAAATCGGATATCGAATACAAATCGGATATTCGTGAATCGAATACATATACGAATCGGATATGAGGTTAACAGATACAGATAGAAATTGACAATACACATATAATTATATTACCATTCACCATAGAATCAACAATTAAATGTCTTGCAATAAGCAGGGTTGCACAACTGAGATAAAATAGTCTTGATAAGATCTTTTCCATTTACATGGTTCAATATTAGCTGATATACAATCAATTCATATCGTCTCGAGCTTTTGGTCGAGTACTTTGGAAGCATATAATTATTGAGCAGAAATCTTAATAGTGTTTTCAAATATTCTGTTAAAAATTCAGAAATTCATGGTAAATTCATACAATATCATCTGATATTTACACGTCCCAAATCTTTATCATTTTCCCCAAAATCACATCCCAACTTTTTCACAATTTTTCGTCAAAATTACATCAAAAGGGTTGAGAGAGAGAGAGAGAGAGAGGCTATGGATATGGATACCATATGGATAGTATTTTAAGATGCATATACGGATATACACATATTTAATAATTTTATAATTATATAGGGAAAAATGTATTTGTAAGCTTATGTTTTTCGAAAATTATCTTTTTGCCTCTGCTTCAGTTTTTTCCCTATCATTTGCCCCTTCTTTGTATGTATCATCTTAGTGTACCCTTATATTATTTAACAAATATATTTTACACAATTTTAACTAATTTTCCCTTGTCTTCTTTTATAAAAATACCCTCCATTAAGAGTTTCCTTTTGTTCGTCTCATAACTTTTTCCTAATTTTAGTTTTAATTTATGAAACCAAATTCTCAAGCTGAAAACTGAAAAACATAATGTTGAAGAATGATAAATAGGCTATTTTAGGTAAGATAAATAGGCATTTTATTTTATTTTAGTTTAAAATAAACTATGACTTAAGTATATCCATTTAGCTTATTCGTACTTGTTTCCATTTCCCACATATTCAATTAGTATCCTGATACGCCTTCTCCTTCTTCCAGTGCGTCGGAGATGACGGGGTGGCAACGGTGACGGTTCCTTGGCGGCATCTCAACCTGCAAAAGATAGAAAAAGAACAGGGAGAACAGGCAACACCAAAGGATTTGGGGAAGATGGAGGGAAATGGCTTTATTATTCTCAGTAATCGAGCTGAACTCAGCTCTTCTTTCCCAAATTAGGGCAAAATCAACAAGTTGCCGAAAAATGAGAGCAGCGGCCTATTTATTCCCGCGTTTAACAAATGGGTCGGGTAAACCTGTTAACGGGTCGAGTCACAAGTCCTACCCGGACCCGACCCATTACAGGATTTCAAATCTCAGAGAGTTAACGGGTCTGAAAACGCATCAATGCTCTCCCCTTGAAATCGACCTTGTCTCAAGGTCGAAGACAGGGAACTTCTTTATCAGCTCCCAGTAATTTTCCCAAGTAGCATCCTCCAATGGCAATTGTTTCCATTTAACTAACACTTCAGTTGTTGCTTTCCCAAATCGATTCACCATTCTTCTTTCCAGAATGGTGTCTGGTTCGTTTATCACTTCAACAACATGGGAGGGCAACTGATTGTGTACCTGGATATTATGGCCAAGCTTCTTTTTCAACTGAGAAATGTGGAACACTGGATGAATTTTAGCTTCCTCAGGTAATTCCAGTTTATAAGCAACTGGACCTATTCTTTGCAAGATTTTATATGGACCATAAAACAAAGGAGAAAGTTTATGGGATCTTCTTCCTCCTACTGAGATTTGCCTATATGGTTGCAGTCTCAAAAACACCATGTCCCCCACCACAAATGACCTCTCAGTTCTGTTTAAGTCTGTCCACTTTTTCATCCTTTCTTGTGCCTGGATCAAATTATCCTTCAATAATTGGAGGGTTGCATCTCTATCCAACAGTGCATCCTCTACAATTTGTAACCGAGCAGTTTTTGGGATATGAGAAAAGATAGTAGGAGGGACTTTGCCATACAAAGCCTGATATGGAGCTATTTTTATAGCTGAATGCCAACTGGTATTGTACCAGTATTGAGCCCAGGGAAGCCATTTGCACCAATCTTGAGGTTTGTGAGAACAAAAACAACGTAAGTAAGTCTCCAAACATCTATTAACTACCTCAGTCTGACCATCAGTTTGGGGATGAAAAGATGTACTGAAGAGCAATTTAGTCACCTGTATAGACCACAACTCCTTCCAGAACTCACTGATAAAAAAAGCATCCCTATCAGAGACTATACTCTGAGGCATTCCATATAGACTGTAAATGTTGTTCATAAAAACAGCAGCTACTGACTTAGCAGTATAGGGGTGAGAAAGAGATAAGAAGTGGGCAAATTTTAACCTGTCAACAATGATAAAGTTAACAGACTTACCCCAACTTTTTGGCAACCCCTCAATGAAATTCATGAAAATGTCTTCCCAGACATTCTAAGGAATAGGCAAAGGCTGCAGTAAACCTGCAGGTTTGGTAGTCTCATACTTAGACCTTTGACAAGTATCACATTCCCTGATGTATTTCTTAACACTATTTTTCATACCTTGCCAGTACACTACTCCGCTCAACCTCTGATAAGTTTTTTCATATCCAGAGTGTCCTCCCACAGGAGTATCATGATGCTCCGACAATAATAGTTGGGTGAGAGAAGAGGAGGGATTTATGAGGATTCTACCTTTATAATAGAAAAGCCCACTCTTTTTCTGATACTTAGCAGTATCCAGCAGCCCATCAGTCCATTTGCTGTTTAAATCAGAAAAGAAAGCATCAGTACTTACCATTTTCCTTAATAAATCAACCCAATCAGATTCCACTACTGAGATTTCCAATAGGGCAGGTGCATCAGAAGCTTCATTCCTTCTGGAGAGACTATCAGCAGCTACATTCTCCCTCCCTTTCTTGTATTCAACTTTATACTTGTAATTGCACAACTTCAATAACCAGGTGTGTTGGGCTTCAGTGTACAACCTCTGTTCCAGTAAGTACTTCAATGGCTTATGATCAGTTTTTACTATAAACTCCATTCCTAACAGATATTGTCTCCATTTTTTGGTAGCTAACAATAGTCCCAACATTTCCCTTTCATATGCTGAAACAAACTTACTGGAATTTTTCAGTTCTTGACTGATATAGGCTATGGGATGATTATCCTGCATCAATACTGCCCCAATTCTGCTGGCAGAAGCATCACATTCAATTACAAAAGGTGAAGTATAATTGGGAAGAGCTAAGACTGGTGGGTTGGTGAGGAGTGTTTTTAATGTATCAAAGGCCTTCTGAGTTTCTTCATTCCAATTGAAAGCATGCTTCTTGGTGAGAGCAGTCAAAGGAGCAGCAAGGGTGCTATACCCTTTGATAAACTTCCTGTAGTACCCAGTCAGACCTAAAAATCCTCGCAATGCCTTCAAAGTTCTAGGGACTGGCCATTCCACCACAGCTTGTATTTTACTTTGATCAACAGCCACTCCTTGAGCAGACACAACATGCCCCAGATAGGCTACCTCTGTCACTCCAAATTGACATTTGCTTCTTTTAGCAAAGAGCTGGTTCTTTTTCAAAATGTCCAACACTATCCTCACATGCCCCAGATGGTCCTGCAAATCCCTGCTGTAAACAAGTATATCATCAAAAAATATCAGCACAAACTTCCTCAGATACGGTTTAAAGAGTTCATTCATCAAGGCTTGAAAGGTAGCAGGAGCATTAGTTAAACCAAAAGGCATGACTAAATACTCATAATGGCCTGTATGAGTTTTAAAAGCTGTTTTAGGTATGTCCTCTTCTTTCATCCTAATCTGATGATATCCACTTCGTAAATCCAGTTTAGAAAAAATTTGTGCCCCATATAATTCATCAATTAACTCATCAATTAATGGTATTGGATATTTATCTTTGACTGTCTTCTGATTTAATGCCCTGTAATCCACACACAACCTCCAGGTGCCATCAGTTTTCTTTACCAAAACACTGGAGATGCATAAGGACTCCTACTGTTCCTGATAATCCCTGTTCCCAACATTTCATCCACCATCTTTTCTATGACATTCTTTTGCTCCCAAGGATGTCTGTAGGGTCTCAAGTTGATAGGTTCAGTACCAGGGACTATTGATATCTGATGGTCATAGCTTCTCTTGGGTGGAAGACCCATTACTTCTCCAAAAACCATATCATATTCCTTACATAAAGACCGCAACTGAAGATTAGCTTCTGGATCAGGTTTAAATTCTGTCTGATGACAAATATATAAAACCCATCCCTTGGCTGACTGATATAGTGTTTTTTCCATTACCTTAGCTGAGACTATTTCCATGACACTAGATGGTACCCCATGTAATTCCCATGAATGGTTATCTTTGATGATTTTCACTTTTCTCTCTTTAAAGTTCACAGTTATCTCATCCAAAGTCTGCAGCCAATCTATTCCCAAAACCATTTAGCATCCCCCTATTGGTAAGACATGGAAATCAGTTACAATTTCCAATCCTTGACACTTGAAGCATACTGATCTACATAATCCTTCACCCTGTAACTTGTCATCACCAGCTATAGTCACACTAAAAGCTAACTCAGGTGTGACTATCAGCCCTGTTCTCTGCACAACCTTTGGATCAATAAAATTATGGGTAGAACCTGTATCCAGCAGCACATTAACAGGTTTCCTGTTTATCTGTCCAAGGAGCCTAATAGTCTTGGGAGATACACCTCCTTCCATAGCATTGAGTGACAGTTCATGCAAATTTTTCCTTAATCCTTCCTTTGGTTTTAACAGAATTTCCTCATCCTGCTCATTCTCAGACTCCTCACACTCAATCAACATCAAGCTTTTACCCTTGCATTTATGACCTAGATTATAAGGTTCATCACATTTAAAACATAGACTCTTCCTCCTATACTCTTCCACCTGAGATGGAGACAACCTTCTTATTGGAGCAATTGTTGCAGAACTAACATCTTTACCAGTAGCTGAAACAATGGGGTTTTTTTGGACTTAACACTGAAATACCAGCTGACCCCCTGAAGGGAACTATTCTGTTTAGTTTCTTCTCTGCTGCTGTAATAAATTCCCTAGCCACTGCACTTTTATAAGCTGATACCATGGTCATTGGTTTATCCAATTTGACCTTTCCTCTCAAATCTTCACGCAGACCAGACAAAAACAAACTGATTAAATTTTTCTCAGTCTCCTCAATCAAATGAGCCAATCTAATGAAGGATTTATGGTATTCTTGTACAGTTCCAGTCTGCTTCAAGTTAGCCAGAGCAGCCAGGGGATCATCCAGATCATCAGGACCATACTGCAAGATCATCTCATCATAAAATTCAGGCCAGGTGACTGATCCTCCCTTCTGTTTTTTCAACCATCTCCACCACAACAGAGCCTCCCCTTGCAGGAAAAAACACAGAACTCAACTCGATCTTCTACTGGAGTGTGATGGATGGTGAATACATGCTCCAGCTGGTACAACCAATTTAAGATGTCCCCGTCACCCCTGAATATTGGAATTTCCACCTTAGGATGTTTTGGAATAGGAAGCTTACCAAGTGTATTGAAGGGCACTGAAGATTTCTGGTTCTTTCTCAAGAAGTAATCTGATTTTCCCCCAACCATCGATGTCTGCTTCACGTGTGGAGAGGTAGCGGACACCACCACTTTAGACTCACCTTAGGCACCCCAGTAAGAGGAACTTCATCTCTTCCCGATTCACCAGTTTCCTTACTCACAACTCGAGGATCTTGGTACAATCTTGCGATCATTCCAATTAGTTCTTCATGTCGAAGATCCATCCTCTCTTCAAGTGAACGAAACCGATCATCAATGGATCTCATCTTATCACTTACCTTCTCCTCAAGCATCCGAGTTCTTAGTGCCGTTCTTTCATCAATAGCTCTGAATCGGAAGTCATTCTGACCTTCTTTTTGAGAAGACGAGCCCTCTCCGAGAGTCTTTTCTTGGTCTAACTCCTTCTTTGAATCCCAACCTCCGTCAAAAGACACTGATCCTCGTGGTTCAACCTTCGGAGTAAGGTCGTCGTCGTCTTCTCCTTGATCCTCAGGAAACTCTGGAACCTGGAGCTCTGATACCATTGATACGCCTTCTCCTTCTTTCAGTGCGTCGGAGATGACGGGGTGGTAGCGGTGACGGTTCCTTGGCGGCATCTGAACCTGCAAAAGATAGAAGAAGAACAGGGAGAACATGCAACACCAAAGGATTTGGGGAAGATGGAGGGAAATGGCTTTATTATTCTCAGTAATCGAGCTGAACTCAGCTCTTCTTTCCCAAATTAGGGCAAAATCAACAAGTTGCCGAAAAATGAGAGCAGCGGCCTATTTATTCCCGCGTTTAACAAATGGGCCGGGTAAACCTGTTAACGGGTCGAGTCACAAGTCCCACTCGGACCCGACCCGTTACAGGATTTCAAATCTCAGAGAGTTAACGGGTCTGAAAATGCATCATATCCTTATTCAATTCGCTAATATCCGATCAGTATCCAATTTTGACGAATACAGATATCAACATTTCACATCCGACATTATTTGTATCTATATCTGTATCCGAATGTTGGAAGTGGATACAGATATGGTAGAGGTAATATCCGATCCGTATCTGATTCTTTTGCACCCTTGTGAGCATAACCTTATATTTTTGAGTTTTTTTTTTCCTGTACATAGGTCATAGTTAGGACTTGAATCTGAGACTCTTCACGAGTTATTTCCACCTCTTCACCTGTGAGGCCTTGCTAATTCCGTTTAAATCTCAAGAAGATTAAATGTAAGAAGTGGGTAGGCCAACTCTGTCTAAACCTCAAGAAGGCTATGTATTAGGATGGTATAGTCACTATTTTAGTATCTACTGCAGTTTAAAAAGAGGGGGTAAATAATAAAGAAAAGATAATTAGGTTGGAGAAAAAGATAAATTTGAAAGAAAAAAAAGTATTTAAGGTGTATAGTCATTTTCCCAAATAAAAATAATCTGCTGCTTTCTCATTAACACATCTAAACAAAAGTCGCAGCCACGCTCAACCAAAAATAAATGATAAACCAAAAATAAATGATAAATAAATAAACATGAGATGAGAGTTTTTTCTTCATGTACCTAGGATCCCCCCTCATGTAACACCTGGAGTATTCTTCAAGTTCTATTCTTATGTCTATTATTACTGAAAATATCTATTATTACTGAAAATTTTATCAAATTTATTTTTATCGAGAGAGAGAGAGAGAGAGAGACTTGTGTCATTCTGGAAGGATTCGAGGTCGAATCTTTTCCACTCAAATACAGTCATATGACATCTGAATGCAAGATTCATTCTGTTGGAATTGATTTACATTATTTCAAGTAACTAAAAATAAAAAATAATATATTTTGAATATTTTTTCTATCCATCAAGTAGACGCAAAATGGACAGCTGAAAATAGCATATTGTTTAGATTCACGTCTTTAGACATACAAATTCTCAGATAGACCATTTCATCATAATTTAAGCACTTAAAAATTCTCACGCATTCATTTTTGTTAGATTTTAAATATTCTACACCGTTAAACTAATCAACTAAATATTTTTGTCGTTCATATACTTGATGGATGGGCAAAAATTATTCAAAATACATGATTTTTTATTTTTAGTTACTTTAAATAATGTAGATCAACTTCAATTGGTGAATTTTGCATTCGGATATTGTAGGGTTGTATTTGAGTTAGAAGGATTCGCGCCTCTCGGAATGACACAAGTCTTATCTCTCTCTATAAGGCGCGCTCACCCTTTATAAAAGTAGTTCCCCCTCTTTCTTCAATCTGCAACACTACGATATTGGCTTTAGTTCCTTGGGAAAAAAAACGTATATTGCAGGGGTATTAATTTTGAATAAAGAACCAACTCATTTTACGACCAAGTATCATAAACGATAAACTGAAAGATTTATCACTAGCACCACAAGTATTAAATACAATACAGGCAATAGGGGAATTTTTTTTTTCAAAATTGTTGAGATCTTTCTTTCTTTCTGTCACGCCCCGCTTTCCAATATAGCGGGATAAGCACGTCACTTGGGCTGGCGACATGCACAAAAGAGCATGCTAAGCATCTAATTTGCAAATTAGGTCATTTTTTGCTATCTGTTGGATATAAATCAGATTCAATTGAAGTACACATACATGAAACAAAACTAATCAAAAGATTTATTCAATTAATGAATTTCACAAAAATCAAATAACTGGGTACAAATCTCAATGCTAAGAAATGAGTCCAAACTCTCTTTATTCATACATCTATGAAAATAATAACTAAAAGCAGTCTCCAAGTCTTCTACTGAGTTTCAGCAGGCTCCTCGTAGTACTCATCGTCTTCAGTTGATATTTCTACGTACTCTCTACTATCTAGGGTAAGCAAATCTCACGGAGTCAGAAAATTTCAAACAAGTACAAACAAAAAAAAAAGAAATATGCAGTATATGCAGAGCACGCAGAAGTATATGCTCAAGGAAAAGACATGCAATATGCAGTTACATGATACTTATTTTCATTAACACCACCAAGTATTTGTAGCATAAATTTATTATTGAAACTAATCATATAATATTCAAGTCATGATAATAAGCAAGCATTCATAGAAGCATAAGTGCATTTTAAAGTATGAAGCAATAAAAATATAGCAACCATCATATAAATAATCAAACAGTAGTAATCATCGCAAGAGACACACCAAAACTAATTGTGAAGATGTCCCCTTAGCGTTACTAATTAGGTGAGACTACATCAACTGTCACGTGCAGTAGAACGTACCCCATCGTACGCCTACTACGCATGTCAAGTGAGTCCTAAAACGAGAAAACGACTGTGTCTCATACCACAATCTATTCCCGCATATTAATCAATTATTATCGTTATTTGAAAACTGCTAGTGGAAAAAGCGTCGGTGTACCCCAGCGAGAAATCATGTCAGGAGCAATACAATATAGTAATATATAACTAGAATGAGCTCATCAATAACTCATGTCACAAAGTGACATGCATTATGTAAAATAAACACCATCATACCTTGTACATAGGTAGGGGTAATCAAGGTACACTTTCTCAGTTTCCTGTTGGTCCGGAGGCCTTCCTTTCTAGTTTTGATGATGATTAACTCATGTAGTTATGTTTACTAATAATCTTGTGATTTTAGTTTTAGATCATGTAACAAGATATTAGTTGGTGATTGCTTCAAAAAGAGGAGTTTGGAAGCTTTCACATGGTGATTCCAGTGCCGAACATCAAGATCATACATTTGCACTCGGTGGATCACGGTTTGGGATCGAGTCGACTTGAAGATGGAAGATCGTCAAGAAGACTTAGGTATCCTAGTTTAGTTTAGTGTGTTTAGATCCATTTGTAAAGCTTAGTATAGTTGATATGCTCAAGTGTACAACACACATGTTTTATGTTTGGATATTGGTTTTTCGGTTTTTAGTTTAACCGATATTTGTTTTCATGAATAGATTGATCAAAACAAGTTTAATTGGTTTATGTATAGTAGATGTATTCTTTTTATACATGCATGCTTAACTTTTAAACAAACTTATTTTGACTTATCCTATTCATGTATTGAAAAATACAAGTTTGATAAAATACAAGTTTTGGTTTTAGGTAAAAATGTTAAAACACAAAAATGGTTTCATATGCTTGATATTTGAGTTGAAATTTTTATCACATGTTATATATCAATGCAAAATGTTAAACTATTTTTGAGGATTTTTAGAAGTTTTTATAAGATTTATTAAAAATATTTTTAAAATGTTTTTCTGACCCAGAACAGTGGCTGACAGGCCAGGTCGGCCGACCGCGCACGGTCGACCGCACCAAGGGCCGGTCGACCGACGTGCACAGAGCTGTGCACGTCTGGCAGCACAGTCGGCCGGTCGACCGGCGGTCGACCGGACCAGAGAGCTCTGCTCTCTGTATCTGGGCGGTCGACCGGGCGGCCGACCGGATTGCTCCAACGGTCATATTTTTGACCGTTGGTGGTCGACCGGCCGGTCGACCGCAAGCCTGTCAGGCTGACAGATCAGCCAACGGCTAGTTTTGTTTTGGGGCTATAAATACCCCATTGCTTGGTGTTTTTAACTAAGATTTTTCAGAGCAAAAATTTCCCCATTCTCTGGTTTTAAAACAAGTTTTCAAAAGCGTTTAAGTGCCAAAAAGATCAATCTTTATTTGTTTTAGAGTTTTTGGAAAAATCAAAGAAAATAGAAAAATTGGGAGATTTGTTTTGTTCTTCATTTCTATCATTTACAAAGAGTTTTCTCAAGTGTTTTCTTTGAGTTTTTGTTTTCCAAACTCTAGTTTTTTTCACACTTGAGCTATCATCTATCCTACTCTATAGGATCTTTTATTTGTGGGAAAAGAAAAGATTGTTTGAGGTTGTTGTAGCCTCCAAGTTGTACACCCCTTGCTTTTGTTGTATCCCTCTTTGGTAGAGGTTGATCGGGTGATTGGTTTGCTCCCTCTTTGGCAGAGGTTGAGATTGTGGTTTGCTCCATCTAGTGAGAGGTGGAGTTTGGTTTGTAAACCTTCTTCGGTA
Organism: Agave tequilana; assembly: GCA_038442645.1. Taxonomy (NCBI): domain Eukaryota; kingdom Viridiplantae; phylum Streptophyta; class Magnoliopsida; order Asparagales; family Asparagaceae; genus Agave; species Agave tequilana. The sequence goes on along the minus strand of JAVJIF010009027.1, from coordinate 20,776 downwards.
GAGGTGTTGGTTGTTGTTTGGCTACGAGCCTACCCCTCGGTTGTGAGGCGGTGTTTGAGAGAGGAGTTCGGTACTCCCTTGTTATAAAAATCCTTCTCGGTGAAGGTTCCCTCGGTGGGAGTCCTCGATGGACAAGATAGTGGATTAGAAATCCTTCACGGTGAAGGCGGGGACGTAGAGCTAGGGGCTCGAACCTCGGAACATATCTTTGTGTTTGCGTTTGATCCATTGTCTCTCTAACTCTCTCTCTTTTATTTGTGCAAAGCATCATTCTTATCATCATATCATATTTGCTTGTGTTGTGCCTTGCATTATTTCATATTGTTCATCCTTATATAATTGGCTTGCTTATGTGTGTGCCTCACTTGTACTTAACCACAATAGCTTCATATAGCACCTCAACCCTTATCTAGGGGAATCAAGAGGAGTTAGTCCAGAGCCCTTCACGGGGAATTCGGGTACACTTGTTGGTTGTATTAAGTGTGATTGCAAAATTGTTTTAGCTTCTGCATTTAGTTTCTAGATTAGCATTATCACCTATTCCCCCCCTCTAGGTGATTTACAATTGGTATCAGAGCCTACGCTCCTGATACTTAGGCTTAACATCCTACGAGTAAGATCCTTTGTTTGCTAATCTATCATTTGCATTTTGTTTGTTTGCACACATATAGTCTACATCCATGGACTTCATGACCCCACCTATGTTTGACCCTTCCAACGTTGTTGTTTGGAAGATTAGGATGTCCGTTTATTTACAAACCCTAGGATATAAGGTTCACCTTGCCATTACCAAGGAATCCTACCTTAGTGATAGCAAGCATATAGGGGCCAATGCACAAGCCCTTGAGGCCATTAGAAGCACGCTTTCAAAAGAATATCTTATGCTTGTTTCTAATCTTGATTCCGCTTTTGCAGTGTGGAACAAGTTGAAAACCATCACCACCTCCAAGCTTCAATTGCCTATCCAACAAGAGGAGGAGTCTAGTGGAGAATCCGAGTCACAATGCTTCATGATCTAAGGGAATGACTCCCTTGAGGTACAATCAGAATCTCAACTAGATAATGATGATGCTAGTTCTTCATGTAGTGATTTTGTTGATCCCAATGCTTTAAATGAAGAACTATCTATTGTTTGTGAAAAATTGATAGAAAAATATAAAATTTTGAAAAAGAAAATTCTAGGAATTGAAAAAGAAAATAAAAGTTTGCATTCTAGACTTGACAAGGTTTTGCAAGAGAAGGCTGAGGTCTATAATGAAAGGGATTCATTGAGATCTCAGCTAGACCTTGCACTCAAAGAAAATGAGTTTTTGAAAAATAAAAATGATTGTGATAATTTGTTGAAGAAAAATGAGTTTTTATCTTCAAAAGTAGATTTTATTTTAAAAGATAATGATTCTTTAAAAAGAGAAATTGATTTTATTTCAAAAGAGTTAGAAATTTGTTTAAACAAAAATAAATCTTTGAAAAATGATATTGTTTCTCATGTTTGCCATGTTAGGGTAGTTTCACCTAGATCACCCCTTGCATGCTCCACTTTATCTTCAAGTGTTAAAAATGATATAAATGTTTTGAAGAAGAGTGTTGATTGTTTGGGCTCCACTTTGAGCCAATGTGTTGTGGGCCATACACGTTTGGAAACTTTGTTTCGAAAGAAACAAGTTCCATCTTTTCATGCACACCCTCCACGGCATACACATGCTCCTCACGGATACCATCACACTATGTATGCTCATGTGTACACTTGTACACATTGTGGACGTAAGGGCCACCTTGCTAAATTTTGCTATGATAGAATACATGTTTCAAATTTAGCAAAGAAGTTTGTTTGGGTTAGGGAAGGTACTAACCCCCATGGACCCAAAAAGATATGGGTACCAAAGACCACCCCTCTTGTTTATGATGTAGGTGTGGGCTCTCGCATGACGTGAGAGTAGAGGTACCTTGGAGTGGATGCGTTCCGAGCTTCATGGAAATCATTTGGATGCATCATTTTCAAGGGATGTTTGGTGGAGAGGACCACCATGTTTTGGAGACATGGAGAGTTGCCTTACAGGTTTTGGTAACGGTCTCTTACTCCTTATTTATGTTTGCATGCCTTTCATGTTTATTATATATAGCATGTTTTGATGTTTATATGATCATTATGAAAATGCCATGATTATTAGACTCTTGACATGCATGTATAGCCCTTTTGAGACACCCATGTTTAATATGGACCAATATTTTTGTGTTCTCACCATTTGTTTAGCTATCATGTTTATTATAGGTTTAATAACATGAGGATTTTCTTAATAATCATGTTTATGTTTATCATGATGATTCATTTCTTGTTTTATGCTTCATGTCTTGAATAGATGTTTAAATGTTAGTTTTCATTAAGACTAGGTATATATTTGTGCATATAATGAGCCACAAATAAATCTATATATGTTTGTGCTTGAATGCTTATTTGAACCCATTAGATGTGCTAGTATAGTCTAGTTTTGATGATCCATGCATTTTAAACTTGTATTCCCATTTTGGTTTTGTTTTATGATCATGTGTTTTTATTTCATGTATATGTCTATTTTGTCAAACTTTAAGTTATACATGTATACCCCCTTGAGTCATTTGCTTGTCATGCAAATCTATACATATGGACTCAATTTTGTTTAGGGATATGTATGTATACTTTTTGTGTTGACAAATCATACATATACCTTGAAATGAAATTTGTTTTCATGGAAATTTAGTTTTTCATATTTTCATGTTTCCATGTGTTTATATTTAACTTCATGTATATGTCCATTTTATCCAAATTATTGTTTATACATATACATCCTTTTGAGCCACGTGCCTTCATGTATATATCTTTGTGGACTCGTTGTGTTTGGATATGTATGTATACTTTAATTTGTATAGGACATAGATATACCTTGAAAATTAAATAGTTTTGATGAATTTCATGTTTTCGTGTTTTAAGGAATATTGAGCTTAATTGCCAATTTTCATGATTATATATTTCACATAACACTTGCACACTCACCTCTTTTACAATGTTTCTCATGATTGTGTTTTCATGAGTATGTTTGAGCTTAATGGATTTTGAGTGTTTTAGTGCCATGTGGATTTCATGTTTCATGAAAAATAATTTTGTTTTATTCCTTGAAGGATTTCGTACTGGTTTACAAATTTTTTTTTCATATAACTAGTTACGGTATTCTTCGTTATGGTAGAGTTTTTCAAACATACTTCAATTTTCAAACCTATTTTTGAAAACCCCTATCATCTACGGGCGGATGGATGGGCGACCATGCTTATTTATGCTTTATATTGAAAGAATCCAATGATACATGTGCATGAGTAGGGTGGTAGTTATATGATGTATACACTTGATCATTATTGTTGTTTCAATTGGTATGATTGAAATTCTTTCAATTGGTATCAATTTTGACCTTTCTTGTATACTCATATATGTTTGTATGTATGTATGCTTTCATTTCAAAGAATATCAATTTAATTGGTATCTATTTTTCATACATATATATGTTTGTGTTTATGCTAAGCTTAAGTTTCAATTTGTTTCAATTGATTCAATTTTCAATTGGTATCTTATTTCAAGCCTACGCATTATTTTTGTTGGTATTTAATAAAGGGAGAGAAAACTCGATTTTCATATTTACAATTGGTATTTGTATTTCCACTCCCTTGCTTTATGATAGAAAATAAAAATTTTAAATTGATATCATATACTTAAAAAGAAAAATATTTTTTTTTGATATCAAGATGTTTATTTGAATTTTTTAATTTGGTATCTCAAAATTTTGTTTAATAAAAAAAATAAAAATACAAAAGTTTTGATTTGTATTGCCTATATGCAAGGAGAGCTTAACATCTCTTCTACATATAAATTCATGATGAGTGTATCTTGTATTGAAGAGCTTGACAATCTCTTCTTTATGTGGTACACGTGTGTAGGGGGAGCTTCGGGGAGCTTCACATCTCCTCTTATGCATTGCATAGTGTACGTTATGTGAATTAGGGCTTGTCATCCCTCCTTCATGTAATGTATCTATGTAGGGAAGCTTCACATCTTCCTCTTCATGAATGTATATCGCATATACCATTTGTTGATTGATCTATGTTTACTTTCAATTGGTATCAAGATGCTACTTTGACATATTTTCAATTGATATCTTAATTGATTGTCACCCCTATTTGGTTTTGTTTTTGTTTTAGACAAAAGGGGGAGAACATTGTCTTTATTTACCCCTTATTGATGATTGTTTCGTTGTATTAAAAAGGGGGAGAAGATTTTGTTGTTTTTTTTTTTACCCCTTTGTTGATGATTGACAAAAAGGGGGAGAAAGATTTTGAGTTTGATTGAGTTTTATATATGCATATTTATGTTTTGCATATATTAAGTTTAATTTAGTTTAATTTTAATTGGTATCTAGAGCATGTTATGTGTTTTTGAACATTTCATTGGTATCTAGAGCATGTTTTGTTTATGCATGATTATGCATTGTCATTCATTGCATATTTATTGTTTGTTTGTTTATGCATGAGTTAAGGGGGAGCTTCTTTGAAGCTTAACTTTAATCCATGCATATATAACTCCATGAGTTTTGTCATCATCAAAAAGGGGGAGATTGTTGGCCCGGAGGCCTTCCTCTCTAGTTTTGATGATGATTAACTCATGTAGTTATGTTTACTAATAATCTTGTGATTTTAGTTTCAGATCATGTAACAAGATATTAGTTGGTGATTGCTTCAAAAAGAGGAGTTTGGAAGCTTTCACATGGTGATTCCAGTGCCGAACATCAAGATCATACCTTTGCACTCGGTGGATCACGGTTTGGGATCGAGTCGACTTGAAGATGGAAGATCGTCAAGAAGACTTAGGTATCCTAGTTTAGTTTAGTGTGTTTAGATCCATTTGTAAAGCTTAGTATAGTTGATATGCTCAAGTGCACAACACACACGTTTTATGTTTGAATATTGGTTTTTCGGTTTTTAGTTTAACCGATATTTGTTTTCATGAATAGATTGATCAAAACAAGTTTAATTGGTTTATGTATAGTAGATGTATTCTTTCTATACATGCATGCTTAACTTTTAAACAAACTTATTTTGACTATCCTATTCATGTATTGAAAAATACAAGTTTGATAAAATACAAGTTTTGGTTTTTGGTAAAAATGTTAAAACACAAAAATGGTTTCATATGCTTGATATTTGAGTTGAAATTTTATCACATGTTTATATATCAATGCAAAATGCTAAACTATTTTTGAGGATTTTTAGAAGTTTTTATAAGATTTATTAAAAATTTTTAACATGTTTTTCTGACCCAGAACAGTGGCTGACAGGCCAGGTCGGCCGACCGCACCAAGGGCCGGTCGACCGTACGGTCGACCGACGTGCACAGAGCTGTGCACGTCTGGCAGCACAGTGGGCCGGTCGACCGGGCGGTCGACCGGACCAGAGAGCTCTGCTCTCTGTATCTGGGCGGTCGACCGGGCGGTCGACCGGATTGCTCCAACGGTCATATTTTTGACCGTTGGCGGTCGACCGGCCGGTCGACCGCAAGCCTGTCAGGTTGACAGATCAGCCTAACGGCTAGTTTTGTTTTGGGGCTATAAATACCCCATTGCTTGGTGTTTTTAATTAAGATTTTTCAGAGCAAAAATTTTCCCATTCTCTGGTTTTAAAAACAAGTTTTCAAAAGTGTTTAAGTGCCAAAAAGATCAATCTTTATTTGTTTTAGAGTTTTTGAAAAAATCAAAGAAAATAGAAAAATTGGGAGATTTGTTTTGTTCTTCATTTCTATCATTTACAAAGAGTTTTCCCAAGTGTTTTCTTTGAGTTTTTGTTTTCCAAACTCTAGTTTTTTTCCACACTTGAGCTATCATCTATCCTACTCTATAGGATCTTTTATTTGTGGGAAAAGAAAAGATTGTTTGAGGTTGTTGTAGCCTCCAAGTTGTACACCCCTTGCTTTTGTTGTATCCCTCTTTGGTAGAGGTTGATCTGGTGATTGGTTTGCTCCCTCTTTGGCAGAGGTTGAGATTGTGGTTTGCTCCCTCTAGTGAGAGGTGAAGTTTGGTTTGTAAACCCTCTTCGGTAGAGGTGTTGGTTGTTGTTTGGCTACGGGCTTACCCCTCGGTTGTGAGGCGGTGTTTGAGAGAGGAGTTCGGTACTCCCTTGTTGTAAAAATCCTTCTCGGTGAAGGTTCCCTCGGTGGGAATCCTCGGTGGACAAGATAGTGGGTTAGAAATCCTTTACTGTGAAGGCAGGGACGTAGAGCTAGGGGCTCGAACCTCGAAACATATCTTTGTGTTTGCGTTTGATCCATTGTTTCTCTAACTCTCTCTCTTTTATTTATGCAAAGGATCATTCTTATCATCATATCATATTTGCTTGTGTTGTGCCTTGCATTATTTCATATTGTTCATCCTTATATGATTGGCTTGCTTGTGTGTGCGCCTCACTTGTACTTAACCACAATAGCTTCATATAGCACCTCAACCCTTATCTAGGGGAATCAAGAGGAGTTAGTTCAGAGCCCTTCACGGGGAATTCGGCTACACTTGTTGGTTGTATTAAGTGTGATTACAAAATTGTTTTAACTTCCGCATTTAGTTTCTAAATTAGCATTATCACCTATTCACCCCCCCCCCCTCTAGGTGATTTACATTTCCACCATTAATTTCTCCCATATTAGCCCGTGTCTTGTCATTTTGACAACCAAATTTATTATAAAACATGAATATCCTTGCGATAACCAAGTGCCAATAATAACCATGCCGCCATGACCATGTCAAGCCTATATAATCACCATGTACCACTTTCTCAAATAATGCAAAGTGCATGTCTCACGCAAGTGTTTATCCATGCCATTTAAACTTTCGTGTTCATGTTCATATTCCTGTGTTCATGTCCAAGATGTTCATATTATAGTTCTTATATCATGGTATTTTTTTACGTGAACAAAATCAATCATATCTGTTATTTGTCATCATATAGCAATTTGTTCAAGCATGGTTCATATGAGTAATTAACTCGAGACATTTTCAATAGCATGCATGAAAATCCAAATCCAGTATCAAATAATAACATATCTCAATTTATTTATAATCAAGTTTAGGATTTAAATTTAGAGATACAACAACAACTAAGCCATTTTCCAAAGTATTTGGGGTAGGCTACTTGAACCAAAAGAGAATTACGCCGGATCGGGCACATGTATTAGCTTTCTCCACTCATTCCTATCGAGCAATATGTCTTCACTAAGACCTTTAGCCTCCATATCTTGTCGTATTACCTCCATTCATGTTGTCTTCGGTCTCCCCTGCGCTCTTTTAATTTGCCCTAAATTGATAATGCTCTACTCGCCGGACTGGCGCATCTGTAGGTATACGTCGCACATGAACAAACCATCGTAGTCTCTCATCTTCTCTTTTATAGAAGCTACACTTATCTTAGTACGAATATGCTCATTTCTCACCTTATCTCTCCGTGTGTTACCACACATCCAACGAAGCATGCGCATCTCTGCTACACTCATATTCTGGGCATGATGTCTCTTTATATCCCAACATTCTGTGTCATATAGCAAAGCTGGGCTAATAGCAGTCCAATAAATTTTCCCTTCAGTCATAACAGAATGTTACGATCACATAAAACTCCTGTTGCGCTCTTGTCCATCTAGTCTTACAATACTATAATCTCGGATTCCTTGTTTACTGAATTTCCTTTGGGTAATCTAATTTAGAGATTAAAAATCTAATTTGCTTTGTGTAATCTAAATATCAACTTCTACAAATTTTTATATGCATCGATATTATGTTGAATGCAATTATTAAATGTGAGTATATGTTTTGAAGTGTATGGAGTTGTAAAGGTTCATCAACCATTATTAAATGTGATATACATTTTAGAAAATAACTTTCCATGAAAATGAATATAAATAACTTAGTTTCATAATATACATATCTAACACTATGTTATCTCTAAGTTTCATGCTAGTCGGATTTATGGATTGTGAGAAACAATTTTTCGAAGTTGGTACATGTGTCAGAATCAGAACAGAATTTCTGTCCCAAGACTTAGAGTTAAACTCAGGATTTCATCTAACAGATTAAATCAGATTCCAACAAAATTCTATGGACATATTGTAGGCTTGTTATTAGGACTGTAAATGGTACCCGAAAACCCGAAAACCCGATCCGATTTTTTACTAACGGATCGGGTTTGGATCTAAAAACTAGACCCGAAATGCTTATCGGGTCGGGTTTGGATATTACTATTTCAAACCCGAAACCCGATAACAAACCCGAAAAGAGAGTAAATGCTATAAATGGTACTTATCATCACACATTTCTCCATATTTATATTAGTAAAATTATAAAAATGAGAACTTGTTCATATTATTATAAAAGTAAAGTGTATAAACTTTCATTTTGCATCTAATAAAATTGAAATACAACTTTAAAAAATAACTCTCATTGAAACTTTAATACACCTACTTAAAATCCGAATCCGACCCGAACCCGATAAGAAAGAAGAGATTCCGACCCGAACCCGAGTCCGAACCCGAATTCCTTATCGGGTTCGGGTTCGGATATGGCATGGATCCGACCCGAACCCGACCCGTTTACACCCCTACTTGTTATACTACATCCTATAAAAATTAGAGATTTTTTAAGATTATAATTTAGGAGTTGTGATTTTTCAAAATCAGGAATGCATGACAGAATTTCAGTTCAAAGACTCCGACTTCGGATCAAGGTTTCATCTATCAAATAAGGTCGGATTCCAATGAAATTTTATGGGCATATTCTAGACTTATTATTTCATATCATATAAAAACTTCTACCCTTTTAGACTTATAGTTTAAGAGAGATGATTTATTCTCATATTTACAGTTCAAGTAGAACAAAATTACAGAACATAATGGAGTTAAAAATATAAGAGTTGCATTATGACCATTCAAACATAATTATTAAAAATAGGTCCACATGCACACTTGTTTTTAATTTTATCTCATAAAATAAATGTCCGATCTAGTAATATTATTCTTGAAAATCGAACAACAATCAATGAACATAAGTAAATTTACTTGTTTTTACTTTATGTAGACATTATGAGCCACTTTAAAATTAAGCTTTTGCGTTAATTGACTATAACAAAATTCTCATGCATGATTATGATTCTAGAATGAGTAGATCTAGGTTAACTATTGGGAAAGATTATGAAAGAGGGTCATATGCATGATTTCTATTGGATTTAACATCAAAGAAAGGAAGGGGACTCTAGGTATGTCTTATGTGGAAACCTCAAAAATAAATTGTAGCGTCTCTCTAGGGTTTCTTCTAGCAATCCATCTCCTTCTTTAGCTCCCCTTTGGCCTCTTAAAACTGAATTTTAGATTTCTTTTTTTTTTTGGTTAATTTTCATTTAGGATTTTCAAGGGCAGAAAAGAGAGATTTAAATAGACCAGAGGTGGGTTTTTAGTGGGTTTAAGTTGGGTTTAGGGTGTAGTTTGGGTTTGGCCTGAATTTTAGGATATTTGGATTGAGTTTGAATTTGGTTTGAGTGTGTTTTTGGATAAGGAGGAATTTTGAACGAATTTAAATTGATTTTCTTTTATTTTCATGTATTCATAGATTTAAAAGGATAAGGAGCTAAGAAAAAGATTCTAATTGGATTTGGTTTCTTATTGGGTTTAGGTATGAAAATATAAATATGGGATAGTAACTTAAGTTATTTGTTTTTTTTATTCACAATATTTACTATCACTAACATATTTTTTATTCCTGATTATTATCTTTCCTATTTATTTGTTTATTTAATGTCTCTTAATATCACCTAGTTTTAAGATATTACACTTTCAATTGGTCCTACTCGAAGTCTTTGAGGGGTGGTTTGGTGGAGAGAAATCATTGGGGGAAAAAATGAGGTGATATTAAGTTAAATCTTTTTTTCATGCAATCACTGTTCATTGGTACATGTGAACAGTGATTCTAAGATGTTTCGCAGCCCCAACGAGCTGAAACCTCTGTGAGGAAAAAGTGTGTGGCTCACGCTATTCACGGTCCACACGAGTTTTCGTTTTTTTTTTCCTTCAACCGAACGTTACTTGAGAAAATGGCTGACAGGGAAAAAGTGAACAATGTTTCCTGAGTTCAATTTTCGGGGATCTAAACAAGCCCAAAGTGAATAAGTGACATTCATCATCCTTCTTTACTCTAAATTTCCCTCAATGTTTTATTTTATTTACCATCTAGGTCATCCTTGAAACAGGAATGCAAACTCTCTCTTTGAGCTCTTTTTCATGCCAACGACACTTTCTTCCTCAAATTTTTTTAAGTGTAAGGCCAACTTATCTCCTTTTCAAGGAAAAGTACCATCTTAACTTTTGTATGTAAGTTCTACTTCTATTTTCTAGTTCCATGATGCATTGGAATCCTCTTTTTCTTGATCTTGATCATAGCACAGAAAATTTGATCTTTTAAATTGTTAAAAGTGATCTAATTTACTGGCCAATCTTAATCCGTATAGTGATCAATTTTTGATCTGCACTAAGATCAAGACATGTGTCCCATTTCATCAGAAACTCTCGAAAACAGACAATAGAGATGTCGAGCATAGCTTTTCCTTCAGAGTATCGCCCAACTGTTCTTGAAGATACTCCTCCTTCTGAGGAATCAACTGCCTCGAGGACGCTTCTTCTTTTGAAAGTATCGCCACCCTGAGTTTAATCCTTCCCGTCCAGAGTAAGATGGTCACGGCAACTGACCTCATTTATCTCCACCTACATTCATGGACTTCGTTATGCCGCCAAGTCATCTCACGTTTTAAATGTTGCAACAACTCCTACTTCAGCAGACTGTTTCAGAAGGTAACAAAAATCAGTCCCATAATCAAGGGCATAATTGAGTTTGTTACGAAGGAATCGTAACGTACAGATCACGTGGTTATTGAAATCTGCATGATCCGCAATGTCAATAAAGATTCTCTGGGTATATATACGCTGGAAGATCGACGAAGCAGAGGGGACTTCCACACAGACCATCAATACCTGCCTGAAAGAAAAGAGAAGAAAGAAAGGGTTTGGACTTGAAGGATCTAGAGAATCCTCTTTCTCAAACCTCTGCCCCACTGTAATCTTAGATTTTAACAGAGTTCTAACTCTGCAGAATTTATTGTAACATCTTGAAATTAGTGAATTCTCTTCCTTTTCTTTGTGATTTTTCTCAAATTGAATTTTCATGTAAACTCTGTCTTTACATTACTTTATTATTTTCTCTCACAAATCTCATTATAAATTGAGTAGATAAATTCTCTAAAGGAATTTACTCCTACAATCCGTATTTATGTATGACACAGAACAATAGGAGTGTTATATTCTAAATTAATGCCTCTAAACCTAGCTTTATATACATGCATTCATCTTCGGCATCTCCCTTGAAAACAATATATGCTTGCCTGTTCCTTCACTAGAATCTTTCCTTGCAATAAAACTAATTAGAAAAATACTCATGCCGGTTGGGCGTGTTTGAATTCGTGAAAGTGGAAGGAAATAAGAAGTGAAAAAACTCATTTCTTATTTGTTTTTAATCGAAAAACGAGATTCCCTTTCCTTTTTACTTCTTTCTTTTATACTATTATTTTTCTATTTTTAGAAAAGAAAAGAAGTTTTTTTTTTTTTTTTTTTTGAGTATATGAATAGATAAAGAAGTGAACAATTATACTTTCTTATTTTCTTACTTTTACTCACTTCTTTGCAACCAAGGAGCCCCTCAAGAAGAGAGAAATTTTCATCACGAGATTTCAACATTGGCGGCTGGCTTTGCATCAACATGGATCCCACACATCACCCCTAAGTTGGGTCAAGGTCAAGCTGGCTTGTTTCCACGTGGCACGGTGACGCCCAATAAAAAACAGCCCACGTGAAACCCAAGATCTTGATTCAAATCCATCACAATCAAAATCAAAAGACCTTTCCCATTCCACGATGCGATAATGTGGATCTCCGTACTAAACCTGCCAAACTTGTCTCAACTAAAAAGAACAGCAGCAGCTGCCCCTGCCGACAGGCATCATCTCGAAAACAGACCGGATATAAACTACTCCAGCGGCACATCACACCGCCCACTCATTTATTTAGTTATATCACTACCACCATTACAAAATACATGAACATCCAGCTCACTTGACAGAAACAACATTTTCGGCTCCGGCCCCGACCGCACGCACCGGCAGCTCACGTGACCTGACCGCCTCCGTCTCGGGCGGCGGGCACTCGTCCCGGACGGCGAACAGCTGGTACGGCGAGGCGTCGGTGGCGAGCCACTGCTCCACGGTGAACTGCTTCTGCGAGCAGCCCGCGTGGGGCCCGGTGGTGGTCACCTCCACGTAGTTACAGTACCAGCCGTGGTGGGACCCGCTGCCGTCCGACGTCAGGTTCATCCAGCAGGGCGGGATTGAGAGGCAGGGCCCGCGCCCGCTGAAGATGTCGAGGTTGCCCCTCTCGTAGTAGTTGTAGTCCGGGCCCATGAGGCCGCCCCACGAGACGAGGTCGGTGATGAGGACCCCCCAGCCGTCGGATCCGGCGAGGGCCAGGCTGATCACGGAGTCAGTGCCCGCCTTCCATATGGACCCGGTCCTGATGTACACCGTGTACACGCACAGGTCCTCCTCACCACTCACCTTGTCCTGCAGCAGCAACAGCAGCAAAAACAACAACAACAACAACAACAACAAAATTAACAAATTTTATTCGTAAATTGAAATCTACAAGCAGATGATGAAGGGCATGACGGTAAATAAGAGGCTGACCTTGATGGTGGTGAGGGTGGTGGAGAGGGAGAGGGAGGCAGAAGAGAGGAGGAGGAGAGAGAGAAGAAGCGGCCTCATCTTTGATTGAGGGCAAATTGGAGAGCCCAAAGGGGAGAGGTGATGAGAAGGGGTTTTTAAAGAGTGGATGCCAACTATATAAGAAGTGTAGTACAAAAATGGATGAAATTTTTTTAATGGAGGAGACTAGAGATAAATGCTTGGAGAATTTTCTAGGTGTTTGGTTTGTGGGGGCGTGCGTGTGTATCACATGTCTTTTGGATTTGATATGGCTTGCAATCTAAACCCGACCCGTTAAGAGGACGATATCGAGTTGACAACATGGATCTGATCTTGATTTTGATTTCATAGACTATATTCTTGCAATCTTAACTAGTTTATCAATGAGCCCGGTCTCGCGGGCTTGACTCCAGCCAGTGTTGATCGAGAGTATTCTGGCTTGTGGGAAAACGGGGAATTTGATCGTGACAAATTAGTTGTGTGAACAGACATTAGTAGAAAGTTGGAGGTTGAGCTTTCCAAAATATTTCTATACCCATTAATTTACATAAACTGTTATATAAATTAATTGTGATTGGGGCATCAAGATTTGCAATTTCTTTCTTTTTCTTTTTAGTTTTTTGTGATTTTATTACCAGATAGAGATATGGTGTGTAGGGTTGTCAACTGAGCCGGCCCGGCAACCCGCACAGGCACGTCCCGCTTGTGCCCGGGCCTGACCTGACTCGGGTGGTACCTGGGCCAGAACCCGGCTCGGGTCCTACTCCCCTAACCGGTCCATTGCTTGGACCTGAGTTTGGGATAACCAGCCCATGGCCCGGGCGGGCTGTGCCAGGCCCATGCCTGACATGTGCTAGGCACGGGCCGACCCGACCGCCGTCACCCCCCCCCACCCCCCCACAAAAAAAAAAAAAAAAAAAAAAAAAAAACCACCACTACCACCACCACCCCCCTCCAAAAAAATTCAAAATTTTGTAAGTTGCCGGATTCAACCTTTGGACCTCACCCTCAAGTCACAATCCTGATGACCAGCTAGCCCACTAAACAACTATAAAATGAGTAGAGAGAATATATTTAAACCAAAAAATAAATATTATTATTATTTTTAAAAAATAATTGGCTGGGGTCCGGGACAGTCGGTTCGCAAGGCCCGACCCAAGTCCCCTAAAGGGCACCTGGGCCGGCGCCTTCTGGCCGGGCGGGTTGGGCTCGTCTTGGACCACCTTTTGGCCCGCTGTGCCACGACTTGGAGCCCGACCCGGTTGACATCCCTAATGGTGCGGTTAATCTTGAGTTAAGGATAACCGATATTCTGCTTTAAGAATTCATCCCACATTAAAAGCACAAGTTAAAAAAATGGCAGAAAGATATCACAACTTGACCAACCAAGACAAAAAAATAAATAAATAAACAAATAAAATATTGTGACAGAACCATTTTGGAATTCTCATCAGCCACATTTCAAATAAATAAAACTCAGTCCCTTGTCCATAGGTTTTAAAATAGAAAAATAGAAAAAATAAGAAGTTTTTTTAAATATTTTTTTCATGCAATATATAATATTTTATAAAAGTGTTGTGTAAAAACTTATTTTGATATATTCTTTTTGAGAAATTAAGTTTTAAGTGGGAATATTATTATTACAAAATAAAATTTTATAGATCTATTTTATGTCATTAAAAGAGAAGTTGTTCTTTTCTATAATTATATTCACATGAATATTGTCTTTTTTATTAAAAAAAGGTTCTTCATGCAAATCACTTTTGCTTGTATTTGTGAATATAGTATGTGTTAGAATTTTTCAAAAACTAAACTGCAATGTTTCAAACTTTCCAAAGAGAAATTATAGTGTGTGATTATTGCCTTCTTTTTATTTTATATTATATTTATAAATCACATTTAAATTCATATATTTCACTTTAAGCACACATGCCTTTGAACATGAAAGGCAATAATTTTGGGTGCACAATAGAAAAATTGATGTAAAATCTGTTTTTGAAATAAAAATCAAATCTTCTTATATTTACACATTTTATGTGAAAATGTATAACTTTGAAAACTATATCCTAAAAAACATGAGAAATCGAAAAAGGAATCACTTCTTTGGAAGACATAGACGTATGTTCTAGTTGGTAATATAAACTTCATCCTCAGCTTATAGAAATTAGCAGAGAACTTATTAAGAAAGTAGATTTTGACTTAATATGTAATATCCCTAGTTAATAATACTGTCATTTTGTTTTCAAAAAAAATAATTTTATTTTACTGATTATTTATTAAATTGATCTATGATTATTTCATTATTAAATAGCACAAATTTTTTTGGAATATTAAATGATAATTTGACTTTATATTTACTAGTATTATTAGCATTTTTTATTATTAATTACTATTATTATCGTTAATTGTTATTATTAATAGTGGTTTTGTTACTTCATTGTGATTATTATTATTATTTTTTATTGTTTTATTTCTTCATTTTCTTTATAGCCTAGCCCAGCCCAATCCTTTTAGTCCATGGTCAAGCCCACTTTCATTTCAATACTAATTCATTTGTTCTCTAACTTATTTTTCATAAGCCCAAACCATTACTCATTGATCCATAACCCAGAAACCTACCCTATATCAAATCCTATATTCCAACATAATCCTATATCTTATCAAATCCTAATTAACCAAATCAAAGTCCTAACTAAATAAATCCTATCAAATCATATCCTAACTAAATCCCAAATATCTCTAATTCTAATCACAATCAACCCTCACCTAATCCCACTTTTCCCTCTTCCTTCCTCTGCAAGAATTCACAGCCGCCTCCTTGCCGTGTTCACCATCCCACCGAAGCAAGCCGCGCACCACCGAGGCCTCCTTTGGCCGAGTTTTTCCCCCTCCGCGGCAGCCATAGGCCGAGCGCAGGTCCGTCCTAGGACCCCATGTGCGTCTGTAATTCCCCTAAGCCTTGCATCCGCCTCCCCATGTACCGCCCAAGCATTGCCAGGCCAAACAGTAGGCCGAGGTACCCAGGATCTTGCCGCAAGCCTGAGGTACTGCTACTTCCTTTTGTACCCAAATTCTCCATGCAAGTACAGCCAAGTTTTCAAACAAAGTTTCAACTACTTCTCACACGTTCAACTGAACAACAGGCAAGCAACTTCATGAGACATCTTCCCCTGAGCCATCTTTCGTCTCTCCGTGTGTCCCTGTTGATCGCCGTTGGCGAGCGCGAACGCACCCGCGCCCTTCACGGTGAGATCTTCTATCCGTCGACACCCTCTGCGGCCTCCGACCCCTCCGTCAGAGCCTCTGTCGGCGCGCTGTAAATCACCCCGTTGAGTGAGTGTTCCCCTCCTCTCTTTCTATTTCTCTCATTTCTTGTGTGTGTGTGCGCGCGCGCGCGCGCGCGCATGATAATGGGAGTGTGCGTGAGCCTTCTCATTTACAAAATCTTTGTGACTTTACTTGAACCTTTTGATGCCATTGCATTTCCTGCTCTTTAATAAAGTTAAACTCTTGAATTGTTATTATAAGTGTTTTATTTGCTACCATTCATTTTTAGTACAACAGTCCAACGCTCTCCCCTTCTCTTTTTCGTCGAGGCCGAGCCCAAGCTCCCTCCCTTGCGCACAGTCCGGAGCCCCATCTGTAGCGTGCTCTTCCCCATCCATGCCAGACTATCTCTCTCTCACACGCGCGCGCGCACATTCTACCCCGAAATCGATGACACTCTGTCGAGTCTCCCCAAATCAACGACGCCTCCTCGACTTTCGTGCCGCTGCCTCTCCCGCCGCGAACTCCGTCGATGCTGATTCAAGGAGATGACTTATTCAGTGGAGTTCTGGATTCATATGATTAGATTGAACTTTGTTATTAATTGAGATTCGTTTCTAATTCCAAATAGATTGATAGAGCACCGGTTGGATTTGTTTTTCTGCTGGAACTCTTTGCTTGAGTGCCAGATTTAACACAGTGGAAAGAACATTGATTCCGAATATCAAAAGGATATAGTCTGTTGGTCCTGATTTTGCTAACTTCACATGTGTTGTGATGAAGGAAGCTTACGGAATCCAAGCTGCCTTGACAAATTGGCCTTAAAGGTGAATTGCTGAAATTTTGATTTTGACTTAACAATATTAGGAGAAGCACATGCTATCTTAGAAAATGGATTCAAGGTTGCAAGTGCTTTTACTCTCATTTCTTTTGTTCATTCTGCTTTCTGGCTCTAATGGTGCTAAGCCGGAGAAAGACAGTGTTCAAAGGGTTCGAGCTCCTCACAGAAATTTAGAAAATACAGTAATTGATGGAACAGGCAGAGAGGCTACATTGCATGATTCTCAGAGTAGCTTTCAAGGATTTGATTAGAGGAAGGTTGGTAAAAGTAGAGTGTCAGTGTATACAGTGGCATGGCTTACTCTTGCCATGGCTGTAGCAACAGGGTTGGGTGCAGTGCCATTTTTCTTTTTGGAGTTAGAGCCACAGTGAGCAGGTGTATGCAATGGATTGGCTGCTGGAGTAATGTTGGCTGCGAGCTTTGATCTAGTGCAGGAAAGTGATCTAGTGCAGAAAGGACAGACTTACGGGGGTGGTGGAAACTGGGTTGTTTTTGGATCATTGGCGGGGCAATTTCATTTGACTCTGCAAGCAGTTTCTTGAATAATATGGAGAAGTAAGCATGTTGGACATAAAAAAAGGTGCTGATGCAAGTAAAGTGGTTCTCTTCATTGGGATGATGATACTCCATTCTTTTGGAGAGGGTTCTGGTGTTGGAGTATCCTTTGCGGGCTCTAAAGGACTAACTCAAGGGTCCTCCTTGCATCTCGTGGACCGTGGTGTTTCACCACAGAACGCAATGTTGCGGAGTGTTATTACATCATTACCCTAGCGTTTCGGATTCGTTCGGTGAAATCCGGGCCCGTTATAGAAGATTTGGACCCGATTCTGAATCAAGTTCGTTGTGGACCTGATAGACTGGTGATTCAAAGACCGATCAATGAAATGATCCGTACATCAGTATCAGTTAGTGCAGTGAAGATCAAATGGCAATTCGGTTTTGAAACCGCATCATTTCATGTGAGTGTTCTTTGTTTTCTTATTGAGTATTTCAATATTCTTTTACGTGAGTGCTTTTAATTTGTTCCAAATTAATGTTATTTTATGTTTAAATAGTGTTCATATTTAATTATTGTTCATGCACGTAAATTATTCATGTTCACATATTAAATGCATAATGAATAAACCCTAGAAGATTATAATGTTGATTCTGAATAAATATCAG
This sequence comes from Agave tequilana, assembly GCA_038442645.1. Lineage (NCBI taxonomy): Eukaryota > Viridiplantae > Streptophyta > Magnoliopsida > Asparagales > Asparagaceae > Agave > Agave tequilana. The sequence goes on along the minus strand of JAVJIF010009027.1, from coordinate 2,658 downwards.
ATTCATTTAAGTAACATGACTGATTATACATAATACCTACCTGATAAACATACTGTTCATGTTACTGAAAGTTACTGGAAAAAGTATCGTTAGATTGTAACTCTCGGTACAGCTCTATTCATCGTATACATGGTTATTGCTCATTGTTCTTATTACCGTTCACCGTGTATACGATTACTGTTACTGTACTGTATTGTTACTGTCACCATATTGTCCCAGTATTCTAGATAAGATGGACATTGACTGATTTGACTGAATTGAATAAATAATAATGTAAATGAACAACTTACAACGGGATTGGGGAAATTGATGGAGGAGACAACGTCTGTATTTTGTGTGGACCTAGGATACAGGTTGCGCAGCCGATTGAGGGTTCCACTGTAGGGTTCCTGGGGGATGACTGACATCCCATCTGTACCGTTATTGTCCCACTGTTTTCACAGTGAGATTACTGTTACTGTTACCGAGTACCTAGCGGTACGACTTGGTTCAGCGCCAGGAAACTGAGGCCGTGGTCCCGAGTATGTACATGACCCACCTAAAGCATAGATAATGTCTCCAATCGATCAGTTTCAATTACTTAGGACCCTGATTGACACGTGTGATAGGCGTAGTATGGGATGCGTCTATTACAGGTGGTAGTTGGTGTTCGCTGACATAATAAATAATAATGAACTGTTTATATTGTACTATGACTGACTGTAATCACTTGACTGTACATTTATAAACTTTGATAGACATATGATTGTACACATGACCGGATTGTATACCAGACTAGAGATATATGCTAGGTTATACATATTGGCATGAGTGGTTTCCTTTTTATCATGATACAAGTTATATATCGTTCATACCTTTGTTCTTGATATTGAGTATACTGTTATCTTTTGTTTCAGTTTTTCATGTTGTTATTGCTTATGTTGTTATTATACACGAGTATTCCTCTTTACACACACTCATTAGGTCGCTTCTGACGACCTTGGATTCGCACGTCCAGGGTATTGGACATCTTCTTATATTGTTCAGGTGTTCGTGTGATCGTGGGCTTTGCGAGGAGATTGAAGTTTCTCCCTTTTGATTCTGGTATTCTTGCCTCTTGTAATTCCTGTTTCTATTCTTTTCTTGATTCATGTATATTAGATTCAGTTTTTATTCCAGTTCTTTTTATATGATATCATGCGTGGATGTTTATATGGGATATTGCAGTGATCATTGATTGATTATGGTTTGGTTTTATAGCTTGTTCAAGTTACTTTAGACTTAGCGTATATGTGTGGGGTATTTTCCTCGCGTATATACGTCGCCGACTCTCGTCGTGACTTTGTTTCCACGTATTTTGGGTAGCGGGGCGTGACATAGTACATGAAAGAATAGCCAATAAGTAGAGAATTTAATTAAGAAAAAAATAGATTTTAGACTTGAGACTTGCAAAGAATTGCCAGTGAAATAACTAATTAAGCAGAGAACTCATTAATTAGCTTGATATGGAGAAAAATACACATATATCATATTCTATATGATAGAGCTATTAGTTAACCAGATATTTCTCAATTATTTCATACGAACAATGTCATGATAATTTGGACTTGTGTCACCAAAGGCGACAGAATTGAAAACAGTGGAAATAGTTATCCCCGTAGTTAAAATAATTTATAAATTGCACATTTCATATAACCATTTTTCTTTCGTTTTTCTAGTCTTAAGGGATAGATTCATATTAATGTCTTTAAATTTATAATCCAATGTAATATAATAAAATTTATAAATTATACAGTCTATATAATAGGCTGGTTATATTTTGTTAGAAACAGAGGTTTTTCTTTCTGAAGAGAGAGAGAGAGAGAGAGAGAGAGAGACAGAGAGAGAGAGGAGCAGATTCTTCTCTCTGTATCTGCTTATCAATAACCAGGAGATCTAGTGGCATCCAATAACCATAATAGTTTAAAATCATGGTGTCGGTGTCGGTGTCGGTATCGGTATCGAGCAGTAGTTTTTATTTTCAATATCACCAAATTAGTCATATTAGAAATATCGGCACTGATATCTGTCGGTATTGTTGAGTTATATCATATCGGCTATCTCAAAATTCAATACGATATTAGATATTGGAATTAGTTGATACATGAAGCCACGCGAATAACTCTTCAAAATAATAAAAAAAGATATAATTTAAGAAAATAAAAATAATATTAAAACGTACCTGAATTATTTGAGGGGGTTTGGGCTCAAGTGGTTACCAAGCCTTACGAGTTACAATTTGAAATTTTATTTATTTATTAAAGATAAATCCAACAATCCCTCAAACAATAAAATTTCAAAGAGGAAATAAAGAGATGTATCTGAGCATATTTTCCAATGTAATAGGTGTTGTGCTCTGACAACAACCAGAAGAGGAACCCTAGATCTCAAAGCACAGAAGAACAGTACCACAACCAGCACAAACAAAACAATCCAGAGAAAGAATACCGAAAAAAAGATTAACGAGGTTCGGCCTTGATGTCTACGTCCTCGGGGCAATGAAAGAGAGTTTCTATTGATTTTTAATAATCAATTACAATGGATGCAGCCTCTCTGAGTATCAAGAGAGTTACAACTTTCCTTGGTACAAAAAACCCTAGAAATCCCACTTTTATACAACAGATTTCTAATTCAGCAAAA